>JAIGNY010001544.1:2525000-2527500 GCA_020152595.1 Chiridota heheva
TATTCATATATACATATGTATATATATATATATATATATATATATATATATATATATATATATATATATATATATATATATATATATATATATATATATATATATATATATATATATATATATATATATATATATATATATATATATATATATATATATATATATATATATATATATATATATATATATATATATATATATATATATATGTATATATATATATATATATTCTATACAAATAACAAAATATCGTCTATCAAATTTATGCTCTTAATAATTAATTAGATTTGTATCTATTTTACTGAAGATGCATGCAATACCTTTTAAATAAAAGTAATATTTAAGAAATCTTTCTATAGGTCAGTTTCGTCTTTAGTATTAGCTCATCAGAGCTGCAACAGCGAACAAGGAGACTTATACATATGGCTTATTTATTACGTATCTCAAAGCAATATATAAACTGACCAATTTTCATAATCACAAGATGCATTATATGTAGGTTTCTGCTTAGATACAGACGGAATCGTTAAGAAACACGTTCAAGTTTACCGTTATTGTCAGGGCTCGTTCCTTGGAAGCTTATTTTCATATAAGAGTTCGAATATACCCAACAATTTCTCTCCAGCTAATTTTGAAGTGTTTTGTTTTCTGAAACTTTATAGAATTTTCTTTACCAGTTTTGGAATTTCGAAATTCGTCAGCCACAACACTGCAACAGGGCATGATGGACCTCCAGTCCGCTAATAATATCACGACCTTACTCTCTGAGGATACAATAAGGGAATTGCGTAAAAACATCATCATGAAATTCTGCTACTGTGTCACTGGAACAATTGGCATTACAAGTAACGGTCTAGTTCTGTTCCTTATTTACATCACACCTGCTTTGCACTCATTTACAAATTTATTGATTGCAAATCAATCGTTAATCGATTTCACATCATCGTTCATATTGCTTACGCTTTATCTTCCACCGTCTGGGTGGAATTACAGTGATTGGAGCCCATTTGTTGCGTCTATTGTTTGCAAGGTTTGGGAATCTAGATATCTGTTTTGGGCAATGTTGCACGCTTCGACATACAGTCTGGTATGTATCACCCTTGAACGGTATCTAGCGGTAGTCCAGCCGATATTCTATTATCAACACGTCAACCAGAAGTACAAAAAGTTTGTTGCCATAATTCCATGGATAATGAGTCTCATTCACCAAATGCATGACGTTCTGACAACTTCTATCGTCGAGAATGGTTTTTGTGTCGGTATTTGGAGAAGCGACACCATGCAAAATGTAATGGGATATGTCTTTTTCTTCATTCAATACTTAATTCCACTGACCGTTATGACTTTCGTGTATGTTTCAATTTTCAAAGCAATATCGATAACGGCAGTGGGCGATACTAACCAATTACGAATGTCAACCGTCGGGGCTACATCAAACATATCGGCAATAATCGAAAACAACCGGTCTAATAACGTAATCAGTAACCATTCTCCTTCAATGGAAACTCGGCAGGCAAATCAAGAAAACGCTGGTCCAAGTGGTTCTCAAACTCAATCTAGTCATAGCATTATTCGACGAAATATCATCAAGACTTTGTTCCTTGTCTCTCTTACGTTCATGATTTGCTGGTCAACGAATCAGATATTTTTCTTTCTCGCCAATATCACCGATTTTGTCAAGTTTCGATCTAATTTCCAGAATTTTTCAGTTGTGTGGGCCTTTGGTAATATGTGGATTAACCCATTCATCTATGCATTTCAGTATTGGAAGTTCCAGCGAGCCCTACGAAAATTGTTTCGTTTTTAAAGCGGTGTAGGGCAGAAGGTGACAACGGAAAAGTTTATATACCTGTAAAGTTGTAAATTATGGTCGTTATCATCATCGTTATCAGTCCGGTTCGTACCCCCGATCGGGAGAACAGTTTTGTTCTCCCGATCGGGGGATCTTTACAGAAGTATCTCACAATGCATCTATCCAACTTCAAAGTTTGTATACGGAATAACATAAGAATCAGACACAATTCGAGCGCGCGGAACTCAACCACTGCGAAGGGTTCCAATCTTTCTTCATGATTTGAAATAATGGCATATGAATTATCTTTTTACCGTGCGCTTTTAAAATTTATGATTTGAAGAAAAGTGATGAATTCTTATTGTGTGTTACCGTTTACAAGGTTTTCTGAAATTATAAGAAATAACTCGGGGATTTGTGAAAAAAAATCAGCATTAACTGCATAATAGTAACGATCTTGTTTTACTTTCGCAAAATTCAAGATGAACAAAGCAAACTTTGTTACAAATCTTCAATGAAACGACTGATAAGTGTCTATGACTGAAACTTCACAATAAAAATGGCGGCTTCTATATATTACTGTAAGCTCAGTGCGCATGCTTGAGTTTCCCGATCGGGGACGTATTGAGTCCCCCGATCAGCGGTACGAACCGAACTGGTTGTTGTTCAATTGTTACAGTACGGCAATAATCGTATCCTTATATTTCT
>JAIGNY010001544.1:2530000-2552500 GCA_020152595.1 Chiridota heheva
TCCCAGGGCTCGAACTCACAACTCTTGATTGGAAACAAAAATTGCCTTCGGTTGCAGTAACCAACTGGGCTATCTCGTGCAATAACCTTTACCGTATTTTGAATAACTATATACCTTGCAATACGAGACAACTAATCGCGCAGCAAAATTTCAACCAATCAAAAAATTTGAAAGGAATTCTAAATATTGTGCACATATGACGATTTCGCCTCTTTAAACAGTGAAAAAAAAAACTTCCTTTAGAATATATTAACAATTGTTAAGAATGTGAGGATAAAGACGCCAACTTTGCATAGTAGACTTACTACACCAGTCATTTCTACATATCTAAAGACAGAGCTTTAAACTTGAATATCTCCTGAACGGAATAAGATTTGTGAAGGCTTGCTTACCATTTTCTTTCTTTTGAAGTCCTCTTTCATATGAGATGGACTTGCCTGAACGCTGAACTAGTCCTTTAAATTTCTCTCCTAAATATTTGTAACTAAAAATGATGGGAATTTTTTTCGACAGCTAGAATTATATAGGGGCATGACCAGTGGTGTAGCCACGGGGGTTCGAACCACCCTTCCCTCACTTTTTCGAGGATTTATTTTTCAAAAATTATGATAATCTTTTGCTTTTTATATCTCCTTTGCTTTTAAACAATCAAATTGCTCTCAGAAGTTGGCTAAATTGGAACACTTTGTCTTGTGATAGGGATTTTGGATTTTCTTGGACTCCCTAACTCTTTTAAAGCTGGCTACGCTATTGGGCCAAAGACTCAAATACATTTTGGTCAGAATTTTTGAGCTGTACCATTTCTAAAAATTATGAGAAAAACAACAACAACACATAAATTACAGAACAACATACCACGGTCACAAAAGTTGAATAAAATGTGACAAATTAATACCTGAGATTTTAAAACACTGTAAATACTTTCAGGGTAATGGTCAGTGTTTAATCGATATTGGTGAATTTTTTCACTATGATTTGTTTTTTTAATAGATTTTAAAGCAATATATGTAAATACTATAACCCCCAAGAATTCTCCAACATATAGTTTATTGGGTACTGCTTTGAACACAATACATACTATCCTACTACGGTTATAGAATTTGATAGACTATGATAGTAATAACCTCAAGGAGGGAATCACGTCACAAAAAAATTGCTTTACACCGCATCAGTAAATCTTCTACATATCAGCAACGTCACTTCCGCTCCAGTGCTTGATTGGCTTGTCAGTGTTTGTGTATAAATAGGATCTTCTAATCAGAAAGGTTGAATTGTATTGCATAGTTTTCTCCACATTAACACGAGATCTACAGTTTAAATTTTGATTTAGGGGAATATAAAGTTAGTTCATTAGTGTAAGTACATCAGTAAATATGCTACATATCAGCGACGTCACTTCCGCTCCAGTATTTGATTGGCTTGTCAGTGTTTTTTGTATAAATATGATCTGCTAGTCAGAAACGATCAATTATATTGCATGATTTTCTCCACATTAACACGAGATCTGCCTTTTAAATATTGATTTATGGGAATCTAAAGTTAGTGTCAGGCGGCGGGCAAACTACTTCCTGCTAAAACCAGAACATCAATGATGTAGTAGCTCAACATATATTTGGAGGTATGGCATGATGACGGCATGGCGTATGTGTTTGTTTTCTGGGGTTATGTTGAGTAACTTGTTGAGACAAGATAAAGGAATGTGGTTTGATATTGATATATTGTAATGTAGTTTGTATTTGCTATATTTTTGTGTGAAGGTGAGTGTCTGACAATGGGGTCTTGAATATCTTTGAAGGTGTAATATATTCCAGAACATTTTCCAGTAGATATTTTCTCAGTTTGATGAGAAATGTAGTTTCCAATGGCATTGAAAGTAACTTGGCATTAATGTGCTGGCATCCAACTTAAATTAAAAGAAACAAAAGAAAGCGACATTAAGTTGTAAATAGTTTATTCAAAATTTGACCAAAGTGCAATACTAGAGATATGAACAAATAGTTAAAAAAGTAAAAATAAAAAGTATAAAAGATCAAATTTTGATTTGAATAGGCGCGTCCTTGTTAAGATTTGTTGAAACAAGGTTTAAGGTTCAATACTTTAGGTTCAAAATTGTACTGATAATATATTTGCGCAATTATTTGATACGTTCAGAAATATAAAAAGAATTTAAAAAAAGAGAAAATTTTTGCTATTTTTCAGGTGGCACTCCATTTAATTTATATATATATATATTATTTATATATATATATATTATTTATATATATATATATATTATTTATATATATATATATATTTATATATATATATATATATATAATATATATATTTATATAAATATAAATATATATATATATATATTTATATATATATATATATATATATATATATATATATAATTTATATATATATATATATTATTTATATATATATATATGATTTATATATATATGATTTATATATATATATATATATATATATATGATTTATATATATATATATATATATATATATATATATATATATATATATATATTTATATATATATATATATATATTATATATATATATATATATATATATTTATATATATATATATATATGATTTATATATATATGATTTATATATATATATATATATATATATATATATATATATATATATATATATATATATATATATATATATATATATATATATATATATATATATATATATATATATATATATATATATATATATATATATATATATATATATATATATATATATATATATATATATATATATATATATATATATATATATAGGATGTACGAACACATTCTTGGTTTTTGCAATTAGGATTGTCAGGTTTTATGAGTGTCAGTTTATTGATGTTCGTTTTTGAGAGTGTAATGGTTTAATAAACAATAAATACGTTGACACTTTTCTGTTTTCTCTTTAAAGTTGCATGCAGAACAAGAATTAGTTTGACCTGTTGAACTAAAGATCACAGAACAAATTAAGATGTGTAATATGATATTGAACTGTAGCTATTATGATATTAAAAAAAAGTGAATAACCAGTTTTCACATTTCCTATATCAATAACAATTCAAATAGTTGAGTAATTCTGAAAAATCATTGGATGGCTTTTTAAAGCTTGCATAATGCAGTGAAATGATTAGGCCCACTGTATACGCCACACTTAAAGGAGAAAAAAAAAAAGCATTTTGAAATATTTTGCAGGCCGGGAATATATTTGAAATTAAGTACATTTCGCAATTTCTAAGAATGCAGAAAAAGGATTTTAAAAAATATCAAAAATCAACCAAATTTAAAGCCTACCCCTTTTTCAAATTTAAGTTGGTCAAAACTTGTTTTTTTCACATCAAGTTCCAATTGAATAGCCTACGCCTGAAAACAGTGACATTAACCATTGATATCTAGGAATGAATAATAAAGATAAGGAAGATGCTTAATACCTGTTGCTAAGCAAACAACCTGTTGCTAAACAAACAACCTGTTGCTAAGCAAACAACCTGTTGCTAGGCAAACAACCTGTTGCTAAGCAAACAACCTGTTGCTAAGCAAACAACCTGTTGCTAAGCAAACAACCTGTTGCTAAGCAAACAACCTGTTGCTAAGCAAACAACCTGTTACTAAGCAAACAACCTATTGCTAAGCAAACAACCTGTTGCTAAGCAAACAACCTGTTGCTAAGCAAACAACCTGTTGCTAAGCAAACAACCTGTTGCTAAGCAAACAATATGTTGCTAAGCAAACAACTTGTTGCTAAGCAAACAAAACTTGTTTGTATAACGATGTCATCTTCCGATAACGAAATTCTCATTTCATTTATTTTCGCGGCCATATCCATGCTGCCTCCTAGCCTACCGACTCCTCCAGCAGGCTAGTGAAAAAATCATGGACACTAGCTGCCGGCGGTTGAAACATGCTCTAGTACGGCAGAGTGCCCGGGCTGCGGATAGAAATCTTCAATTTTCAGTTGTGACGTGTGTTTTTAGCAACATCTTGACCCTTTGTTCACTAAATTTTTGAGCGGTGAAAATTCGAATGATTATCATCGGAAAAACTCATAATTTTCTTGTAATATAACATCCACAAAAAGATCGATGTTTCGACGAAAACCTTGGAATAACATGGGCGGCGGAAGGCTCAAAATATTAGGTGTGGGAGTTAGTAAGGTCAGGTGACATGTGATAACAGTATTGTGGGATCCTAATTAGGTGGGGTAACGTAATAACACATGTTCACCTAAAATTATTGGAGGTCGAAGCCCCCAGTCCCCAGACTTCGCCGCCCTTTACTAATAATTTTCGAAAAAGTCAAAATGTGTTGCAGATCACGGGAAAACTTGTCAATGGGAATTTACGAGCAGAGATCTCCATCTTTTGGAAAAAATCGTTAGCAGATTCCGAGTCAATGTTATTATATGTACTAAATTCATTCGGGTCCGAAAACCGATTTTTGAGTCATTTTTGGTGAGTTTTAGAATGCAAAATTTATTAAAACCACGCATCAAAACAAAGACTTGCTGCATCCACGGATATGTAAGGCAAACATGACAACACAGCAAAATGTCGAAGAAACGCAAAATATATGATGAACGCTGCAAAAACAAGACTCGTATTTGAACGAAAATCTGGCTTTTGCAGGAGTGATTACGTCAGCTCAAAATTACTAATAGGAATGTTGAGCTAAAAATTGAGACATAAATTACACAAAATATGTTTCCAAAAAAAAGTTCAACACATATGAATGATCTTTTGGAAGGGAAATATGTCCTCAACAACTTGGTCCGAGGTTCGCCCAGTTGCTTATACTCACCCGTCTCTTATCATTCTTTTGTTTAAATAATCAAATCATAGGCTTGATTTACTAGAGCATATGGTTTATTATAAACCTTTGAAGAAAATCCAGCCTGCGGTCAAAAATATTGTTATGCAACGAAAAAGCTTTTAACCCAAATACAGAACATAACTTCTTGTCTAACGATTCATGATTCATTTGTGATTATTAACTGCATATATATCATATTTGTGACCTAAATCAGGTTAATATATTAAATATATTAGGTAACAAATATCTGTATGAGGAGAAATAGAACAAGTAATTGTCATTTTGAAATAATTTTTACCTTCATAATAGAAATGCACTAATATTATATACTTTAATTAGCCTGCACGCAAAATGAAAATAAAAGTATACAAATTATATATCCTCTAATAAAGCAAAGAAGTGGACATGAAGATTACCATATAGGTCACTTGCAAAAAAACAACTCAAGCTCAGTTTTTGCCATAATAAAATAATGAAAAGATAATGGTGATTTCGTCAGGGATATATTCAACATCTCTGAGTTACGAATAAGCCACACCCACCATAGCAACGTGGTAACTAAGTGGGGCAAACAAACCTCAAATCCTGCAATCGTGTACACCAATGCATTGACATTTAGATGTTCGCGAGGCCTGCCGCAAGCTTTGATTCATTTATGGCACTTCTTTGGATCTTTAGAGTTTTTAGCAAATGGGATGAACAAAATTAAGTTGGCTAACTGTTCTGAGTAACAGCAATCAGATTTACAAAGCCTGCAGCGGGTCCATAAGCGCAATTTTTGTTCACCATTTTGCCGTCACTCAGTCTGTATGTGCAGAAAATTGTTTTCGTCACCTGATGTGAGTGTGCAGAAATTTGTTATGTGGCAGTATATTGCATCGCGCCGCTAGCCAGTACCGCGTAGAATTTTGGCCTATTTAGTTACGCAGATTTTGTTGCTAGGCATATTCGTGCGGTGATTGGTTGAAAAAGCTGTCAATCAATTAACTTAGAGAGGTTAATTTTACCAACAACCCATAAACTGATTGATTGCTCAAAATACGCAACAGATAATCGCATATCCGATCCTCTGTCTGTTTGTTAAATTTGCCCTCCAAAAAAATGTTTGCTGAAATTTTAGTATCATGCAAAAAAGTCAAAATGACTTTTTACGCATTACTCACGGCATGATTTGAAAAAATACTTTTGCGTAATCTTGAAGTTTAAAATAATATCTTGCAATACAGTCAACGAATCGCGCAGCAAAATTTCAAGATGCGGTTTTGCGCATATGACGATAGCATCATTTTCCAAAAGAGCGCGTGATAACCTTTGCGTAATTTTTGAGATTCGCGCAAATTATTCTCAAAGTAAAAATAACTTTTAACGCACTGGCCCCCGTACGTCATAATTAAAATGGCTGCTCATTGGATAAAATCTTACTACGAAGAAGTTTGTTTTGCGCATTGCATCCCATGCGTGTAGTACGCCATATACGCGCAATACGTCATAATAACTTAGTTCGAAAACGCAAGATTTATGTTTCTCTATGATACATACAGTAATCAGTATTGCGGTTAAGTGACATTTCTTCAGTTTGAAAAATGGCTAAGAAATCGTTTCAATTGGAGGAAATCCCTTAATATGGTGAAAACTTTGGCTATGACTCCTCGGATGATGAAAAGAAACCGGGATATCTTAGGGCCATTTTTTGCTGTTCAATGAAAAGAAGAAAGCGCACCACAAGGAGGTCAAGAAAGAAGTAATGGCTTATTCTATAAAAGTAAGTTATTTAAAAGGTCCATGTGCCATAAAGCCTGAAAACCATATATCTATCATTTTGATGTTGACCAGACACTTATTCTATTACAAGATTGTCTGAAGTCATTTAAAATGGTCCATATATATATAAAGCCTAAAAACCATATATCTATCATTTTGATATATATATATATATATATATATATATATATATATATATATATATATATATATATATATATATATATATATATATATATATATATATATATATATATATATATATATATATATATATATATATATATATATATATATATATATATATATATATATATGTATGTATTATCCCTTAATTCAGTATACTTGAGCTGATAATGACCTTTAGGGGGGAGATATCGCGACTTCTTGAACAAGATGGAGCTGCTCTACCAAGGAATCTGTTTGATTTTGAATAATCCCATTCAAGTTTTCCCCAATGCAGTTCACCCTCTATTTGTGACCCTGTTTGTGTGTGTGTGTGGTGTGTGGGGGAACGTTAAAAGAATGTAATTATTTCGGGATATTTAGAGCGGAAAAACGCTTGCTTGCTTGCAGAAAATGTATATTTCCTGACATTTTTAAATGTATATGTTTATGGGAAGATATGTACTTGACTTGTCATAACTTTAAAACTGTCAGTGCTACTGACAGGGTGGCGAATGATTCCGGATCAATGAGCAAAAAATGAAGTGAAACTTTTATGACAGGGAAACCCCGCCTCGTATGGCTATGTTTAATATTTGGACATTTCACGACAGTTCCACAATGGTTCTTGCAGTAGGTCCTAACTTATTCATTTGTAAGCGCCAATAAAATGTTATATAAGATTCTGACATAAAAATGCAATATTTTAGACCCCTGTACACATTGTCGGATAAAGCCTTTTTAGGGCCGGGAAAATTATTTGAGGCCAGGTTTAAAAATGGGAGGATATGTTACCTTGCATGGCAAAAAAAAATAAGAAAACTGGACAAGATTATTAATGAAAATCCGACGTATACGTGAAACAAAATAAGCTAAAACGAGTCCAAACATCTTCTTAATCTTTGACTTTCTTGTCTAATGTTTTGAAAGCTCTGTCAACATCCGAGGCTGGGATAAATAACCATCTTTGCTCTCGTTATACAATGTGCTACTTCTCTTACAGATAAACCACGAGCTCGGAAAAGAGTAACATATGGGTGAATCAGATCAAAGATCTTCTACACTAAGTCTTTGATCAGATTTTCTTTCAATTTGTTTTTGCAAGTTTCAATGGAAGAAATGAAATGTTTGTTTGACATGCATCAACGTGTGTGTATGCATGAGTACAACATTTTTAAGAAAAACAAACCAACTACCAAAATTTCCATCAGAAAACCTTATTTTGTTTTCAAGTTATTCAAGTTTGAAGTTGTAACATGAAGGCTGCCATCATTTTGTCTAAGTTTGTATTTAAATCATGCGATAATGATATAATTTGCCCTAATGTGTTAGCACACATAATGTATTTCTTTAGAATTTTTTGATTTTTTTTTTCCAAAATGCTTTGACATTAAAGTTCTAAGGGCCTGAATCATTAATGTCATATGCAAATACAAATTCATAGACCCATGCAAAAAATAAGAAATATTTCTCACAAGTAGGAAAATTTAAACATTGGAACATCTTTTTTGCTTTTGGGAAAATTTTCATTTTCAAAATTTTGAGTCAATTTTAGGGAAATTTTTCCAAATTCTACAAAAAGTTTCAAACATTTTAAGTTCTTTTTATTCAATTTGACATTAAATTTTTGAAAATTTTACCTCCCAAACATGAAGACAAAGCATACGACAAAAGAGAAACCCTCCCAGGTTTCAGATTTATTTTCCAGGAAATCTTTCCTTTTCGGACAATTATTTCGGAAAAGTATTTTCAATTTTCCGAAAATTTTATTCACTTTTGATAAATGTATGCCAATTTTCAGATATTTTTCTTTAAAAAAATATTCTTCAAAGTTTTAGTTTCCCAAAAAGAAAGAAAGCATGCAACCGGAAAGCAGCTCAATGAGGTTTTTTTAATGGGATATTTATGTTGATTTGAGGCCGTCGGTAAATCTTATTTTTACACACCCAGTCAAAGTGGTCTACTAACGCGCCTGTCTCAACTCTTATCTTACAAACTGTCACCAACAAACTGACTGATATCCATTTTGCTAAACTAAACTCAATCTAAAGGGTGGTAGGAAACCTGCGTTTGAGCAAATACTATTTTAACTTAATTGTGTTTTTATCTGTATATCTTTATTACAGGAAATCCCATTTAAAGAGGTCAAAGAAAGTCCAGACTTCACCCTCTACCATGTCTACCACCACCGCATCAGAGCGAGCCAAAGACGTGTCAAAAGCCAAGATGATGACGCCTCGTCCCGACCATCTGAGACATGCAATGAGCTCACCACTACATCAGAGAACACCATGGACACTTTGGACATTGCTGCGTCCGATTGGTTGTTGGAACATATCATTTAGAAATAGCGCTTCCCTGCTCCGAAGCGGATAGTGCCTCATTGATGAAATTCTTCATCAATCAGGCCTGTCCAGTGAGCTGACTGCAACTGCCGTGGACGGTGATCACTCCCCCGATGTCTCACCTCAAGGCCAAAACTTTGGATGAACCCTCAGTTGCACAACAATGCCGCCGAATGTCAGCAAAGACAGATGAACGAAACGATTATGGTATGAATAGAACAGGTTACGAGCATTAGGAGGGAGGATGAGGCAAATCCACCCACTACATTACGCTCTTAAGCTGACATCGACATAAACCAAAGACATTTGTAATAAAAAGAAGCGAAAACATGAAATAAAACAAGAAAAACAAAGATCCTCATCATAATTGGATAATTTTGCGCCCAAAATTGAATATAAATAAAATACAATTTCACAATTATTTTAACTGATTTCTTACCCATTTATTCTTTCTTCACATTCAGAAGCGGTAGGGTGGCGATATAGGAGGATGCCCCAACCCACCCCTAGTTGAATAATAGTTTCCTATTAGAGCTAATTAATGATAAGTGCGCTTGAAATTGACACAATTTGTTTAAATATTCATATTCATTCCATACCCTGTCATGTGGGAATAATCTTGGATGCAAAATGTAGAGGAATAATGTGATATAATTGTCTTCACTTGCAACAAAACTGGCCAGGAAGAGCAATGTAAAACAAATTGAAAGAAATAATATCCACCCAGAATGGGATGAACCTGCGGTTGTTGAGAAAACGGGTTAAGTTGGACACTTAAAGGGGCGATCTCATCTGAAAATAAATCGTAGGGCTGTCATACATTGCAGGAACAGTCATTACTGACGTCATCGATTTGTTGCTGCAGACAGTAAAAAAAAAAAAACATTTTGGAATAAAACTAAAAATGATACTAGCATAAATATATTATTAGGGCAACGTACGTTGATTGATTGATTCAAAAATGTTTATTTTTTAAAAGGGACTAAAATTGCGACTAGACAAATTATCTTATTTAAACAGTTTTATGAACACCCTAGCTGTATTTGTTTCATTGTTTGATGCACTTTATTCATTGTTACATAAGTACGGCGATATTGCTACTTTAAGAATGACAAAGCTCAAGGCACAGAGAACAGGATAATTAAAATTCAACTATTGTAACTTGTTGCTTCTTTAATTAGGCAAGCTTCCATAATTAGGGACGAAAGTGTGGGGAGGGGAGGGGGGGGGAGGCTCAAGAAGATGTTGTTTCTTACACCGATTTTCTGTGGGTGATGTAGAAAATGGCTTATAACAAAAATAATGGCATTTTATCAGAACAGGCAAGAAATTAAGCAGGGGTATCAATCTTAATTATATCAGCAAAAAGGGGACACAATAACACTTTGTATTAACTGTAATTTACATACATACACTTCTCTCAAATTGAAGTAAAATTATCCACACTTTCCCTTCCAAATTATGGTCCTGTGTCCCTACCTCCGCTACCCTGATCTAAACCCTAGCAGAATTCCCCAAGCAAAAGAAAGAATACACAACTTAAAGGTGTATGGACAGCTAGAGATTTTATATTCACCAGAAAGAACATTAGATTCTGGCGAATAAACAGTAACTTAAAGTTTGAAGAATTTTCGTAAAGAAGACAGCTCAAAATCTTTAATGTAATTCATTAAAATTCCTTGTCATAGATTTCAGTCACTGAAAATGTTTTCTCATTCTAAATTTTGATAAAGGGTAATTATGAAGATTCAAAAATTCTTCGCAATATTAATCAACCCCAATGAAATTCTGTGGTAGAGGTTTGAACAAAAAATAAGTTGACATAAGGTGATGAGCTTTTCTTCTTGTGATGTCACAAAATTTCAATAAAATTTGCATAATTTATACAAAAGGTAACTTTTACTAAAAACTTTTTCAGACTTTCAAGGCAATTACTTTTTTTGTTTTCATTAGTAAAATTTAGCCTCCGAACAGTTTAAAGACTGTTTGAAGACACAATTTGGGAAAACATTACACCATCAGCATTATTTTCCTTCTATGATCAACCCCCTCCCCCTCCTCCCCTTTCTCCTTTTACCGAAACAAAATTCCAAAAGGCTGGAGTAAAGGCTACCTTTTTCTCTTCATCCATAAAAAGGTTTTTAGACAGTAATCATTACATTGAACGCTACCAACGCGTCGAAGATGACAGACACAGGAATGTACTGGTTAAGAGGGACGGTGTATCGCATGCGCTCCATCCACCAAATGCTCCCATGCCACCTATTTGTCAGAGGTCACGACCGGAGCACAGAGGACGAGCATCTGGGCAACAAAAGGTAGTCATGTGCTGTATGTCTGTAGCTACATAAAGTCGTTTGCAGATTCATGTAGAAGTGTGCACGGTGCAGACGGGAGGAAAGTGAGGGGGTCCGAGTTTGTCCTCGACACCACTCCCAAGACGAAGTGTTCAAATTTATTCCACTTCTTTAGGCAAGTTTGTTTTAATTTTTTAACGCAACAAAATATATAAAAGCAAGATTACCCCAATTTTTGAAATTTTCCTGATAATAGGGAAATCTCTTTCAATTTCCAGGAAATTTCCTTCATTTTCAGGATTTTTTTGTTGTTGTTGTAATTATCGGGAAATTTTATTCAACTCCATATCAAGTATTTCAGGAGTTTATTAGATCCAACCAAGTTAAAGGGGTGTTTTGGGGAAAATGGAAGAAGAGAACTGAATTAGAGATTAATAGAATATATTGAGGGTGGTAGGTGTTTTGGGGATTATAAGCGATAAGTGGATGGTTGTATTGGTGAATGGATTTGGTTAAAGTGAGAAGGGAGGGTAGATGTTGTTGGTAGGATTAGGAATGTTTTGTGGGCAGAGGATTTTGGTGGGGTAAGTGATGGGATGGAATGCATATTAAAGGAAAAAGTATCGGATACAAAGTACCATGATGAGTTGGAGATGGAGAAATTGCTGATAATTGTACGACCAATAGCAAGCTTCTGGGTAAGGACAAAATTGAGGGGAGGTGGGAGGGTGTAAGGACTCTTACAATGTGTGTGCAGGCGTGCTACCACGCAGGACCAATGTACTATTTCCCATTTAATGAAGGCCTATTTCAAAACTTTTGCTTTGAATATTATTGGCCATACACCCCTCCGCCTCACCCCACCCCACTTCAACGACATTGTCGGGGCATGTAATATCATGAGTTTAAACCTCTCATCTGGAAGTGTGTTGGGTGTGGAAGGAAGGTTGGGAGCCAGGGTGCGTGACCTGATAATTTCAGATATGACATTATTAGGCGCATCATCTGAAGTATTGCCATTAAAGGTATATGAACAGGTACAAAAAGTTTTCTGTTTTGCCATTGACCGAGAGCAGTGCAGGAGCAACCCGAAAAACTGGATACAAAAGTTTTATAACTAGTCAAAAGGAGCGTTAATGGTTTTTGAATTTTGAAACTATCATGTGTAGTTTTCAAGTTATGAGTGATCAAAGTTTGATCATTTTGTAATTTTTTGAAGAAAAACAAATGTGATGTACAAACAGTAAAATGCCCCAAAATGCTTTTGTTTTTCTTCACAATTCTTCCCTTAATTTCCGACCTTAAAATTGTTCAAAATGCCTTTTCTAGCTTGAAGTTGGTTGGGGTAATGGTAAAGATCAAATCCTTATCAATAGAACTACTTTCGCTTTTTCCAAGAGAAATGGCAGAGGGTTAAAAAACAATGGATTTATATAAGTGAATACAGACTGTGTCCCGTTCCCACACCACAATAGTAACACAAAAATTGCATATTTGCATCCTGAAAAATCTGTAGAATGGCCAATTTTTACCCAATTTTGATAATTTTTTTGCTTTCTTCATGCTTTTTAGGGGATTTCTAATCAATTTAGCTAATGTTGCCTCTACCTGTCCATATACATTTAAGTGCCTTTTTCAATTTTGGTTTTGGTGCTCAACGAATGCCATTGATTGATTGACAATCTATTAATCGATTCCGTTCTTGATTTTCTTTCCAGCTCAACTTTCCAGATGCTCGTCGCTCCCTCTTTTTCTAATTTGGAAAACAACATGGTTGATCAGGTTCACTATAGAGGTAATTTTATTGCGATCACATTGTATTTTTTTCTATTGTGGTATCGCTTTTCCATCACAATTTAAAAATCCTGCTTATTTTTTTTGTAATTGGTTTACCCCATTTTGCTTACTTGAATTGAGACATTCCTCTTAATCTCTTTCGTCGCTTTTGATTCAAATGTCATACTGGTGTCAATATTTGGTAAATAGTCTACTATTTTGTACCTTCCTTATACTCTTCTCATCTTATTGTCTTTGTATTTAAATATAGGTATTTTGTATTGTTTGTTGTGTATTTTATTTGTAATGTTTGTATATTGTATTATGTATACATTCCTATATATTGTATTTTACATATTTTTTGTATATTGTATATTTATTGCATATTGTATTTTGCATATTTTTGTATGTTGTATATTTATTGCATATTGTATTTTGCATATCTTTTGTATGTTGTATATTTATTGCATATTGTATTTTGTATATTGCTTATCTGTATTGTATTTTGCATTTGTTTTTAATTTTGTTTGTATATTGTCTCCAACAACAACAACAATGAAATGTAGATAAACTATGATATTAGTCATGATATTAGTGCTTGTTGGAAAACAATGAACAACTGAGTTGGTGTAAGATGAAAAGCAATACATGAGTATGCTGGTTTTAGCATTAAAATATTTCAGTATGAAATTGATATAGATAAAGGTTTTAACATAGAAAATGAATTACTAATATTAATTCTTTTTATGAATGTAGAAATAAAAAGACAGTTGTTATTTTTCAATTATCATTTCTAGATTACGAATTGCAAATATTGTTACATCATCATATCTCAAATTTCATAACCGAAAATATCAAACAGCGTTTAGTTATTATTTACACGCTATCCTTGGAAGTGCTTACTTAATAATAAGACACTTACACACAAAAGCAAATAAATAACGCTTAGTTAATATTAATACGCTATACCCCACCCCACATGAAAGTGCTTAGTTAACGATAACACCCCTGCCTCCCCCTCCTCCCTCATCCTCCTCCTCCTTTCATAATTATATGAAGATACCAAGACAGGTTATCACGGAATTTTAAAATAAGATAATACAGAACAATTTTAAAAAGAGAATTCAAAATATTTATTTTTGTGGTAATTTGCAATTTGTAATCTAGGAATGATGATTTTAATAGTAACAACACACCAACATTTTACATAATTTACAATATTTTCTTTAAATAAGCGAAACTATCATTTCTTTTAATTAAGATGATAAATGATTTGTAAAATTATGGCAACATTGAATAGGGTTTTTAATGAGCAAAAGAAGAATTACGACAAAACTTAAACTTTTTATTAATATAAAAGTGCTTAAAAAGCCTGGCAAAATTAAAGAATTTTCTTTAAAATGAGCATAAAACAATAATAGCAAAAGTGAATATTTTTAAATAAGTATATCATGACAAAATTATAACAAAATTATAACAATATTATATCAAAATTATGACAACATTTTGACAAAAATAATATACTTTTTCAACTTAGCAAAAGAGCAATTATTACATAGACTGATAGAAGTCTTTTTCTAAAATTAAATTTAAAATTATGACAAAATAAATATGAGTTAGTTAACAATTATAAGATTTTTAAATTAGCAAAAAGGCAATTAATGCAGAATAAATGTTCGTCTCTAAATTAAATGAAGTCAATAATTATGACAAAGCAAACATACTTGAACTACAAAATTACAAAAATAACATTTTGTTGAGAAAAAGGAAGATTTTAAACAAATATTTTTCCCTAAAATTTTTCCCAAATGATAAATTATGAGAAAACAATGTGATGAAGCTGACTGAATAACAAATCAACTAATTACATAAGTAGAAAGAGAAAACGAAAGCGTTCAACGATTGAAATTAATATCATGGTTTGATAAAAACAATTCATTGTTGACAAAAGAGAGACAGACAGATGACATTTTCAGCCATTACAAAAGCACAGCTGATATTTTCAGTCATTACAACAAACACAGCTGACATTTTTAGATATTTTTACCCATTAAAACAGCAACATCTCACATTTTCAGTAATTACAACGGCTGCCACTGACAATTTTGTAGCCTTTACAACAACCACAGCTGATATTTGCAGCAATTTAAACCGCAGCAGCTGACATATGCTGCCATTATAACGGCTACAGTTGGCATTTACAGCCATTACAACACCCGTAGCTAATATTTGAAATCATTTCAACCATTATAATGTCAGCAGCTGACATATGCTGCCATTTGTTGCCATTACAAAGGCAATGGCCGGCATTTGCAACCATTACAACACTGCAGTTAGCATTTGCTCTCAATATAACGGCCTCAGCTGCCATTTTCAGCATTTACAACAGCCGCAACTGAAATTTTCAGTCATTACAAAGACCACAGATGAAATTTACAGCATTTACAACGGCTACAGCTGTCATTTCAAAAAGTAGAGAAGGGATAAGGGGTGCAAAAGCAGGAAAGTACCTGGAAGATTCTTGAAAACATTTATCAGGGTCTGGCATGTCTGGTGATTGGTCAAATGCTTCTCTTTTGGGCACTTTTACCCTTTCTCCATCTGTGACCGTTTCTGAAATAAGTCTTGACAGCAGGGTCAATATAAATTGATCAATGGTCAATTTTCACTTTATGGATAATAGATCCTTGTCGCATTACGTACTGAGATCTTTTCTTTCATCGAGATATGTTAAGGGTTCGTTTCTATGAGATGTTTGATGTGTATGTTTTCTGTTTTATGGTAATGTGTAAAATACAATTACCAACAATTCTATGAAAATTTATAAATGAAAAACTGAAAAAATACTGTGTAGATGTTTCTTGTTTGACGGTATGATTTCAATTTGTTAATGGAAGAAGTACTTATTATCTCGGAGGACGTCAATAAAAAACCTAAAGATTGATTAATTTGCATGCATTACAACAGTCCAGCTAACATTTGCAGCAATTACAAAGGCCACAGTTGTCACTTGCAACTATTACAACACCCGGAGCTACCATTTGCTGCCATAACAACGGCGTCACATGACATTTGCAGCCATTAAAACAGCCACAGCTGACATTTCCAGTCATTAAAACAGCCACAGCTGACATTTTTAGTCATTAAAATGGATACAGCTGACATTTGCAGCTATTACAACACCCGTCGCTGACCTTTGCTGCCATTACAACGGCCTAAGCTGACATTTTCAGACATTACAACAACAACAGCTGACATTTGTAGATAATGCAACGGATAGAGTTGACATTTGTAGCCATTACAAAACCCGAAGCTGACATTTTCAGCTATTACAACGGCACAGCTGATATTTGCAGCCATTACAACACCCGCAGCTGACATTTGAAGCTATTACAACGGCCATAAGTGATATTTGCAGCTATTACAAATGCTACAATTGCATTGCATATGAGCCATTACAACGGCCGCAGTTGACATTTTCAGCCGTTATAACAAAAAAAAATCTTTGAGGTATTTTTCCATTGAAGTCCTTGATGGTTTGATTGTATTGAATGTTGTATATTTTATGTTGTTTTTGTTTGATGTTTAAGTTTGTTTTATGTTTGTTGGTAATGTGCCAATAAATTACCACAAAATGCTTAAAAAACGAAATTGAAAAATTTCTTTACAAAAAAATGTTTGTCATATATCTTTGTTTTATGGTGTAAATTTGTTAATGAAGGTGTAATAGTCTTTGTATTACCACAGACAATTCAGTATTAAATATTGTGGTAGGTTCTTTTCACCTAGGCCCTTTTACTCTTGACAATAACGATGGAAACACCTGACATTTTACAGGAGGGTGGGTTTACTAGAGGGTCAAAGACATGAGTACCAAGAAGATTCGTCTGACGATCGCTAAAATGGTCCCATTAAACTCCTCCTACACTTACTGTATATCTGTCTTCCTGAAACAGCTTACATCCTCAGCCACTACAACGCTCACAGCTGACATATGTTGCCTTTACAACAGCTGCATCTGACATTTTTAGTCATAACTGTCACAGCTGACATTTGCAGCCATTTAAACCACCACAACGGTAGCAGTTGATATATGCAGCCACTACAACGGCCGCAGCTGACATTTCCAGCCATAATAGCGGCCACTGCTGATATTTCCAGCCATCACAATGGCTGAATGGCCACAGCTGACATTTGCTACCATTAATACGGCCGCAGCTCACATTTGCAGCCATTTCAACCATTACAATGTCAGAAGTTGACATTTCCTGCCATTACAACCATCTGCAGCTAACATTTTCAGTCAATATAACGGCCACAGCTGACATTTGTAGCTTTTAAAACAATTACGTCAGAAGTTGACATTTGCTGCCATTACAACAGCCACAGCTGACATTTTCCAGTCATTATAACGGCCACTACTAAAATATTCAGCCATTTAAACCATTAAAATGGCAGCAGCTGACATTTTCCGCTATTTCAACAACCCACAGCTGATATATCAAAGTGTAGAGGGTTAGGGGTATAGGAGTTGGAAAAAGAGGATCGTACCAGCCTGAGGAAAATCTTGAAAACATCTGTCAGGATTTAGTGATTGGTAAAATGCTCTATTGGTAGCACCTTTTCCATCCAGGCTTTCCTTTTCCATCCAGGTTTTGTTACCTCCGGACAATAAAAAGGTCGCACCTGACATTTCAATGATGAGGTAAAGGCCGCACCTGACATTTCAATGATGAGGGAAGGGCCGCACCCGACATTTCAATGAGGGAAGGGTCGCACCTGACATTTTGATGAGGGAAGGGCCGCACCTGACATTTAAATAATGAGGGAAGGACCGAACCTGACATTTCAATGATGGAAGGACCGCACCTGATATTTAAATGAGGGAAGGGCCGCACCTGACATTTTAATGAGGGAAGGGCCGCACCTAACATTTCATTGATAAAGAAAGTCTACAAACCACGAGGCCCCGGGTTCGCACACAGAAGATTCTTATAAAACCTCATTGACTTGGTTGCCGATGTTATGTCTGTCCGTCGTCGTACCTGTGACTGATAAAATTGAATACGCGGGCGACGACCCTATTTTGTGTTTCCTTCTCCCTTCTTTATTTCTTCCTAAATTGAGTTTTTACAACTTACAGCAATTCTGTTTGACCAATTATTGATTGATACGTTAGTTTTAAGAGGTTATTTTGTAATTAGCAAGGGGTGGCCTACACAATATCAGGCAAATTGTAATTCATAAGGATTTATTAATGGAACAGTCAATTTACATGACGCCACAAATGTATATTTTATCTTAAATGACTAATTTTATCGCAATTTTTGTATTTCAGGTCTTCCTGGTCGATCACTTTAACCGGTACATCAAGTCCCAAGTTCACATGATTGCTTCAAATGTGTTTTCCATACACTGTCGCTTCAAATAGATGGAGGGTGTGAGATACAACATCATCTCCCCGAGCAGTTTCAACATCAAATAACGTAGTGACATTTTGTCCTTACGCACATCATGACGTTCACGCTTAGCTGCCTAATCATCAACAAGTAACTCACGTCATAGAAACATCTGATTGGTGTAGAGTTCACTAATTGGAGCAGGCCTCGCAAGAATGACAGGAAAACAGAGAAAAAAGATATTCGCCACTCTGCGGCAAATGTAAAATGATATCATTATGACATTAATACAAAATATTATCTGACAATTTGTAATTACCATAGCAACCGTATCCTTATTAGATTTAATATACTTCCTACATGCAGGTCTAGAAGACTCAATACATAACAATGTATCTTCACAATAATTACAAATATTATTTCATTATGCAATAATGAAATCATACAATCAATAGCAAAGAAATATATTTCTATTCAATGTCAGTTCATTTTTAGGCTTGTGTTTTTGCATTTGATAAAATATACATATCATAGCCAATGATGCATCTAGATAAGTTGTATGGGTCAAATTCAATATAGCGTGATTGCCTACCAAAAGTAAAGTGAGTGTGTGTGTGCAGGGAGATGGGGGGGGGGGTGGCAAAGTCACAAATCAATTTGCTTACCCAAAGTGTGGTTGTTCAAAGTCATAAATCACAAAGCTATTCAAAAAAATGATCATAGCAAAGATTTCAATTCAGAGATAAGTGAGGGAGAAAATTCCACCTTCCCTTTAATCCCGCCTAATAAAGTCTCTGCAGCGATGTATTCTAGGGGCTTTGAAAGTGACGACAGGGGGATACTGCTCCCTGAGAGGATTTCACCTTGCTGGTTGCATGATTCCTTCCCGCTTGGGAGTTAAAATTGGAAACTTAGAAATGTTGGTAAAATTGTACAATTCCTTAAAATTGTACGAAAATGCAAACATTTCCTGAAGATTGAAGAACATTTCCCGACACTGAAAAAAATTTCCTAAAAGTTGAAGAAAAAAATCCAAAACATTATAGAAATTTCACGAAAATTAAAGAAAATGTCACGAAAATTACAGCTAAACAAACTTCTTAAAGATTGAGTGAGATTCCCCTATAAGCAGCGACGTTTGATGGAAATTATTTTACCAGCTGACCAGTGAAACGATTCTGTTTAGTAGCTAGGAAATTTTGCGTTCTTGACCCCCTGAGGGGTGAACTTTCCTACGCCCCTAGGCGTAACCAAGGGTAAAACTGGGCTTAATGTCCAACTAAATTCCATCACATCTGCGCACGCTCTGACGCTCGCATTATTATAATGCGACAACAGACACTTGTTTCATTTTTTAATAAACGCTACTTAATTTTCAAATGGCTAAATCATCACTTTTGGGTCTAAAATTGAAGATTTTGATCATAAGTTGTATATTTGGCCCTCAGTTGTAACTTTTTGTCTAAGAATTGAAGATTTTGGTCTAAAAATTAAGATGTATGATCTAGAACTGAAGATATTTGGTCCAAAATTGCGTATTATTTGCCAAATTGATGATTGCTGGTGAAGATAGGAGCTGTCCTCCAGATAGGGGAAAGGAGTGCGAGGACCAAATGTGATTGAGGATGGTGACTAGAGTAGTGGTGGCCTTGTTGGGGAGGTGTTTCAGAAACTGGTAGGGAATGTTATCTGGGCCCTTGGAGGTGCAGCCATTGTAGTGGTTGGCTTGGTTTAATTAGGAAAGGGTGAGAGGGGTGTTGTAGCTCTCGGAGGGAAAGGTAATACTCCGGACTTCATCGCAAGCTTTTTCGGTTTTGAAAGCATTGGGGTAGTTGGCCGAGGACGAGATGTTGCTGAAAGAGGCGGCAAGGTGGTTAAAGATGTCCTTTTTCGCGGTGAGAATGTTTCCATTCCAGGAGAGATGGGAGATGGGAGACTTGCCCACCCTGATGTGGAAGCTGTTAACCATTCTCCAAATCTTCTTAATGGGGATGTTGGTGATGAGAGAAGAGATGAAGTTGTCCAAGTATTTGTTTTACTGTCCTTGATAGTGCGCCTGGCCTTAACACGGCTGATGCGAAAGAGGTTGAGGTAGTGGGTGGTCTGGTTAGTTTTGAAGTTCCTGAGGGCCCTTTTCTTGTTCTTGATGGCGGTCTTGCAGTCATCAGAGAACCAGGGGCTGGAAAGTGGTGGTTAGGTGGTTTGGGGAATGGAGCAGGTGGCGATGTTGATAAGGATGCTACTGAAGTTTGACCAAGATGGATGAAGGGGGGAGCTGAGAGATGAAGTTGTTAAGGCTGGTTGGCTGAACGTTGGCGTTGGGGGGGGGATAGAAATTGCAAAGAGTAAAAGTTTTGTGGAGGGAGATAGACATACAGATAGCCTGAAGGTCGGTGTTCACATGAACAGGGCTGTGTAGGATATCGTGTTTAACAAGAATGGATACGCCTCCACATGCCCTGTCTGCGTCCACTTGATGTTCGCGATAGCAAGCGAAGTTGTTGAAGGAATAATGGTCTGTAGTTTTCAAGAAGGTTTTTTGTAGGCAGAAGACGACAGGTTGAAGGTGATGGCCAGTAGGTCAATTTCTTCAGAATTAGCATTAAGGCTCCTGATGTTCCATTGTATAATGTTGTGAATGTTATTGTAATTGTTTATGTTGCACGCCATAAGAAGTTGGCTTATCTGAGTTGGCTTATTTTTTCTTTGGATTTGTCCCTGTTTCTTTGGAAGCAATTGTGTTTTAAAGTTGGACGAGAAGTACGTTTGGTAATCGAACAATCCATGTTCTCTTACGTGCCATATGTGTGGGTTTGGATGGTTGGCTGTTTGTTGATTGGTTGTTTGTTGTTGGCTTGATGTTTGTTAGCCAGGTTGGCTTGAGTTTGATGGCGTTAGAGGTGTTGGGGTAGGGGATGGCGGGAGTCTTAGAATGAAAGGAAGGTTGGAGAGAGAAGGGGTGGTGGTGGATGTGGTTTAGGTAACGGGTGTGGTTGGCAATTGTGATGGGTTTAGGACTGGGTAAGAAGAGCCAGGTGAGTATGTGAGTCAGTTTTAATTGTCTTGGGGGTCGGTACTGGTGTTAGAGGAGACTGCGGAAGGTTTAGTGTTGAGGGAAGCGAGAAATTGCTTCCTGGCCTCTAAGTAAGTGATCTTGGTATTAAGGGTTTTTAGATTGGTTATTTGCTTTTCCTGAAGCTAGGTGGAGGCAGTCTTTTGAAGAGGGATGGTTAGCTGGGTGAGTACTGTCGCAGCTGTTGCAGAGTCGGGTGCTGGTGCAGGAGGTGATGTCGGGGTCCAGGGCTCCACAGTTGCCACAGCTAGGGGTGACTGGGATTCTCAGGTAGCCAGCAGTGATGTGGGAAGGGGGGGGGTGTGGAAAACGTCAGGAAGATGGTATTGGTTGGTATTTCGGCACCATCTCTCTTGAGGACGAGACGACGGGCTTTAGTAACGTATTGATTGGCACGTTACTCTACGAGGTCTTCATCGTTCAGGTATGCAAGGTCTCTAGTTCTGACCACACCTTTGCTGTAGTTTAGGAAAAGGTGGGGGCTGGGGGGAAGGGGGTGACTGTAACGTCAATACCGGTATTAAGTAGGGTTTTGGTGGTGAGAAGGGTGGTGGCTTGAGTGTTCATGGTGCAGTGCACCAGGAGATTGCCGGAGCTGAGGGTAGAAATCTTGGGGAGGGTACCGACAAAGCATTGGAGCGTTTTGTGAATGAAAAAGGGGGACACTTTTACAACTTTCTGGTTTATTGGTGACCTGTATTATTATAATTTTGGGAACCGGGGCTGAAGAATGGCAAATGGAGGTAGCAGGTGGGTCACGGGAAGGGGAGGGAAGGTCAAAGTCAAGGCAGAAGCATTTCGTCATGATGGAAAAAAACAAAAGCCGAGAGACCCAAAACAAG
>JAIGNY010001544.1:2557500-2617500 GCA_020152595.1 Chiridota heheva
ATATAAACAGCACGGTTAGACTTGTTTGCTGATGAGTGTTAAAATTGATAATAAACTCAGATGGGATAAACATATACATAACTTCACCTACAAAGCAAACTCTGTACTTTATATAATGTCCAATACTGAATGGTTTCGGGACCTTAAACCCTGCTATGCTATATAAGGCTCTAGTTAGGCCACTACTTGAATATGCATCAGCAGTCTGGGACCCCCATCACCAGTGCGATATGGATAAACTTGAATCTATTCAAAGGAGAGCAGCCAGGTTCTGTATGGCAGACTACTCTTATAAATCTAAGTGTAAAAAACATGCTTCATAAATTAGATTGGCCCCTGCTAAAAATAAGAGGATACAACACCCGGCTACATATGCTATATGAAATCAATAACAATTTTGTCGCCATCAATAAAGATGAACTTATTCCAACCGTCAGAACTAATACAAGAAATAGGCCTAATCATGTCTTTAATTTCCAGGATCCCTATGCTAAAAAGAATGTATATAAACACTCTTTCTTCCCTCACACACTAAATGATTGAAATGCTTTACCGCCAGACATTGTACATGCACCAAGTCTCAACTGTTTCAAAGCTAAACTTACTAACAACACTTATAAAGCTAACTAGTTTTTTTTTTTCACTCATACTTTAAGTTACGCTCGGTTGGCATTTATGTCCTCTTGGGATTTTTGCCGACTTGACCGATTCAGATTCAAATCATTGGGCAAATAATTAGTACCGTGCTACCATAAAGAAAAACTATGAAAAAAACTGTCGACAATTGCTTACACAACCGACAACGCGCCAGGTCAACGTTGACTGTCGGCTAGCCTGCTGTGTGAGGAATACCAAGTGTGGACCTAGGCCTAGGGCCTACAGTACATCACGGCAATCAGTAACTTGACGTAAAATAAACCCCTTTTATTTTATTTGTCGACAATGATTTGCTTGTTAAGGTTGTGTAAGCTAGAAAGTAGAACTTAAAATATTTGTTTTAGAAATAATAGAATATGACGTAACGTTACCCACAGGTGTTCCTAGCGTTATGGCAACCTATGCTTACTAGTATAGGGTAGGGATACATAATTTTATATGTGACGTTACCCACAGGTGTTCTTAGTTACATACTAGAAGCTTTTTTAGTTTGTAGCTGAACTTTTTTAGGTTAAAATGAATGAGGGAAAAAAAGTACAAATTTCTTGGAAAATGTTCGCAAAACAGGTGTGCGCCGCAAGTATTCTGCGGCGCGACAATGCTGAGTCAATGTAGCTATTTCCACTGTTATGCATAGGCTGATGTCTGACCCAGTATTCGCAGTCATGTACAGTAACTAATGGCCATAGCGTATACTGCGGTCAGATGTTTATCTGACTAGACTCTAACATGCTGTTGTGAGCACCGTGTGGTTTATAGCAAGTTTCCAAGAACAGTTTCCAAGAAGAGTTAAAGATTGGAATTTACTTCCATTTGAACTCACCAACACGGATCCAAAGCTATTTAAGAATCAAGTCCTGGAACATCTCAGCAACGCAACCAAGAAAGATTAATGCCATCAACTACAGTACATGCGCACACTAATTCCTGCGTGCTTGACTCCACCACGGGAGTGTTATGCAGTATTGTTACAGATACAGATACAGAATGTTATTTATCCTCAGCAGCCCATAAATGTTTCCATTTTGGCTCATTTATGGTCATACCGCAGGTCAAAGCACACTAGAAACAAATTAAAGGGGCTTGTAATTGAATAAAATGGTATAATTATGTCCTGTTTACTAGTAATTGTTCAGAGGTGAGGAAGGGGAAATTAAATTTTCAATTTTGAAATATAATTTTTTTAAATCATTAGGCCTACTTTAAATTTATCAATTAAGACCATTTAGTTAACCACAGTTAGCTGCATAAATTATCTATTTCATTGGTGAGAAGGACCAGAAACGTTTTATTGATCATGTGCATGATATTCAATACTTTAAAATGATAAATTACCTACCCCTAATTAGCTTATTCACAATGGCACTGCTGGTCATAACGTAAGTCAATGCATGGGATCATGTTAGAAATTAGAGGGGGCTGATAATTGGATAGAATGGTATAAACAGAATGGTATAAACTTATGTCCTGTTTGCCATTTGATTATCAGCGGGTGATAAAATCTTCTGATCAGGGTCAAAAATTAATTTCTTGAAATTAATCAATAATCAATTAGCCTTGCTCACGACGGCATGACCCTATTGTTTGAATGTGAGCAGCTTTAAAAATTATCGAAAATTCTGTGTGATATAATGAGTGCTGAGCTCAGAAGCTATGTTTAAGATGTTTATAAATCAATTGGTAGATAAATTTATCTTCTTTGACCTAAAATTATGAGAAACTTGTTATATGCAATATATGAAATGAATGAGGGAGGGAGGGAGAAAGGAAGGATTAAATGAATAAAGGTTTTACATGTAAATTATAAATTGCTGCAAATGATAAGACAAAATGTGACAAGTTATTGCTTTATGTCACAAAGAAAGTCAAGTTTTGAAATATACCTGAAATGCTTGATATTTTTTGCAGAATCGCCTAACAAATACAACACAAAAATCTAAATAGATAGTTTGTACTATAAGTAGCATACCATGACGTATAATATTAACATTTTTAGCTGTCATGAAAAAAAAGCGTTGTGGCATTGTGGGAGGTATGCGTTTGTAAATTTATGTGAATGAGATGCGAATTCAATAACACATACAACTCTATTATAGTGTTTTGTGTCATTAACTGTTTGGGATTGTCCGAATGCCTATGTAAACGTAGACAGTTTCGCAATTGCGTGGTAAAGCAGCCAGTAGCAACGTGCTACAGATTTCTGCGGCTTTTATTCTTTCCGGGATGCATACTGATTATGGCAGTAGTCTTCCTTATGTAACCACCGGCTCCGTAGCTCCATGGTGAATGAAAACAAATGGAGTTAATGGTACCCACCAGCGGCACAGCTGCTGGGTAAAGCAACCAGTAGCCAGTAGCTACAGAGTTCAGCGACCGTAATTCTTACCGAGATGCGTACGGAGTACTGAGTCCCCCACACGTATACATTAGCGTTGTAGCTCCGTGGTGAAACAAACAAGAGTTAACAGCTCCCATAGCTTACAGTATGTAGCATGTGAAGTCTACCATAATTCTATATAGCTCCAGTGTATTTTCAGCTATTCCAAAAGGGACGCTTACTGAGTATGGCTTTAGTTCCCCACACGTAGCCACTAACTTCATGGGGAATGGAAGTATACTGAGGTAACAACTCATATAACATATGTAGTATGTATACTATCATAGATCGAAGCGGTTTATTCTATTGATAGCTATTAGGTTAGGGATGCGTACCGAGTATGGCAGTAGTCCCCCTCACGTATCCACTAGCTCTGTTGCTCCGTGGTGAACACAGGCAAACTGGACAGACAGCTTATAGAAAATATGCAGCACGTTGACTCTTTTGTAGACCCACTGGGTTAACAGCTCGTACACTTGATGCAGTACGTTAAACCCCCTTTTAAAATTACTCCATATAAGTTAGTTTTTTGGCATAGGTGGCCATTTGATAGACAGTCCCACATTCAGGATAGCTGTTAAAGACAACGGTACGTTTACACTATAAGTTAACACCTTCATAAAGCAGTTCCACATGGCTTGCGGCTTCACAGCTTGTTATTTAACTACCCGTACAGCGTACGGTTTAAGTTTTCTCCACATTCGTAGCCATCGGCTCCGCAGTTCCAAGGTTGTAACAGCCTTCTGAAGTTAATGGCCTGTATAGCATACGCCGTACGTTAACGCTTTATTTAATCAGCTTAGTACAAGTTCGTTGTTAATTTGAGTAGCCAATGGCTATGTGGTTCTGCAGCTGCTACAGCTGGTTCCAAATTGACAGTGCGTATAGTATACACAAGACGTTACCTTTTTTAGCAATGACCTAATGAGGTTAATGATCTACATCTACGTTTTTGACCCATGTAGCATGTAAGACACTTTTAACAATTTAACGAAGTCTTTAGTCGGACGAACTTTAGCCACCGGCTATGCAGCTTTATTAGTGCTACAACCAGTCCTATGCTGACTGCCATATCTTATATGCCGCACATTAACACTTCTCGGAACGGTTGTAACTTCTTCACGTTAACAACCCATAGGGCTTATGGCGTATGTTAACGAGTTTTTGAAATACACCTTAACTAAGTTGTTAACCAGTCAGGTTGTAGCCACATGGTTGCTAGAACTGTACTACGTAACGGCCCGTATTGCTTATGGTACACGTTATAACACCATTTTAATTAACCTTCTCAGGAAAATAGGTTTTCATTTGTCCACATACGTTCTACATATAACTTACGTTATATGTACGACGCTAGTTTTCTACAGGGCTGTAGCCTTGGCTTACGGCTCCGCGGTCTTATGACCGCAAACCATCTTACGGCTCAAAGCCTTAATCGGTTAGCAGCCCATTTAGTATATGTCTTATGACTTACGTTAACCGGGTTTAATAGTAGCAGTCAGACCCACAACATTATGTTGGCTGTACTTTTTCAACCACGCTATGAATAGCTGGGTTTACTTTTCGGTTTAAATCAGTAAAGTTTAGACTATATTTATTCGTAGCCAGCCTAGACTCACACCAAGAAGGTTTTTGCATCTACGGTGGACACCTGATCAACATAGCAAGGAGACAGTTTTTCCTCACTACCATGCACGTGGATCGGCCTCTTTTCTTTATGCTGTTACTCTCATGCTTAACAGCGCGAGGTGGCAAGTGCAGTAACACCTTCCACATTGCTCCTCAATCATCTTTGATCTCGACAATGTTTTTTTGGTACGCTGACACTAGACGAAGACTATGGTCTCCTTTTTATTCCATACGGCAGTAACCATGGCCTCCACAGTTTCGCTGTTGTAAGATTTTACAGAGTTAATGGCCCGTAGAGTACATGGCATATGTTAACCCTAACTTAGAAATAGCTTTTCAAAGCTGATGGCCTGAAAGATTTTTCCCGCTCAATAGCACTTCACCTTGTTCATCGGCATTTCCTTCACTTCTTTCCCCCGGTCGTCTCCACAATGAAGCAGGTCCCAGAGTAAGGATCAAAAAAGAAGCAGGAAGCACTAATGAAAAGGATAGTTTCCATCCTTCCTTTACTTATTACTTCCTTCCTTCCCTCCTGAACCCAGGTATGGACATAGGAAGAAAAAGTGTTAATCGATAGAAGGAAGTTTGCTTTCTTCATGGACTCCTTGATATCCAGGCTTCCGTTTTGGATCTCACAGGCTGTGGAGGAGAGGCTGCTGTCTCCTATGCACCACTGGCTGTCAGCAACTGATGCATATTTTTGACACTTCCAGACTTTGCGAGTCGTGGGGAGGGCATCATTGAAATCTACCCTCAGGCTGAGGATGGTCTCATAGAAACCTTGACCATCCTGAACTTTTAACAAGGCCCTTTATGGCCACCAGAGGAGAGAGTGCTAGCCATGAAGGCGATAGCAGTTTTTCCTCCTCTCACAGTGAACGTTTCTGGCGAGAGACTGACTGAGGCTTTTAGTCTGCTTCGCCAGTCTGGTGGACGTAGTCCCCATGGGCAAGCTTCACATGAAGAACCTACGTCCCCTTCTGCTAGACCTTCGGCAGTCCCCACCAGGACACCTCAGTACCCCGCTTCATACCTTCAAATAGTGGCCACCCACATTTAGTGGTGGTGACACTCCCACCTATCGTGAGGAGCCAAGTTTCCACCCGTCAGACCTTCACCGGCAGTGGTGACGGATGCATCTTGCACTGGGTGGGGAGCACATTTTATGTGGTCCTCAATGACAAGAACTTGGGCAGGTACTTTGCTTATTTCTTTGCTGCTTTTCACAGCTGGGCACTTTTTACATTTTAAACCGCTAGTGCTGAGCAAAGCAGTCCAGATATGCGCCGACTTTACCGCTGTTGTGGTCTCTCCCTTTCAGACAGAGAGGAACAGAGTCCAGGAGTTTCTGGAATCCTTCCTCTCGTTTTGGCTCAGGACGAACTATGTCAGCCTTAAGGCCGGTCACCTCTCAGGCTAAAAAACATGATCACGAATCTATCGTCTCGCCTCAGTGGAACCCCACAGGATTGGCGTGCTTACCACAGGTGACTATATAGATCTAGGCAACATCTGGTATTTCGGGACGTAGGTCAGTCGCGTCCATGGACGATCGCAAGCTATCATTTCTATGCGCCGTCCTCTTGACCTGCAGGTTTCAGAGTTGATGCATTCACTTTCAAAGGACTCACTGCGTGAGTTACGCTTTTCCGCCTTTCGCGTTGGTACCAAGGGTACAAAGCAGGGCGATGTATGACCAGTAGCACCCATTTGGCCCGGCCAACTGCGTTCCCTCAGCTCTTCAAAACCTTTTGCAGTCTTCCCGTATGAGCCTTTGGTGAGAGACAACTTTAGTATCTTTCCCGGACTTCGGCGAACTGCATCTCAGTCCCAGAGCACTTTGTTTGACTGTGTGGCCTCTGTCCGTCGATCCTTGGCATAGCAAGGCTTGCAGCCATCCACAGAGGTTTTTCAGTTGGGTTGATGGTCACTGACCAGCGGCCACTGGGGAGATAAGCAAACAAACCTCCTCTAGCTTCTTGTGTCCCTGTGGGTCACGCAAGTTGTCTTAGGCACACAGGGGAAGCTCTGCTCGAGCCACACCCCCACGTGCTTACTTGGGGTGTTCACACGTAAGTTATGTTTTCTACTTTTCGCAGTCTCTAGTAAGCGCAGGAGTGCTTTTTTGGTGCACCTCCCCACGCCCCCCCCCCTCCTTTTCCCTTAAAAAAAGTCATTGTCATCTGTGTCCGAAAACGGCACTCACTCTGCCACTTTCCGCACCTTCAGACCTACCAGAAAACGGGGTGTGGTTCCCCCGTCTGGTGTCTTTGGAGTTGCTTTATAAGTGCAGAAGTGATGTTCGGCATTACAATTGCGTACTTCTTTTCGTTACGGAGATCTCACTGTACTGTGTCGCGAAACACTTTTTCCCAATGGATTGCCCAAAAGCAATCTCTTAAAGTGGTCGGCACTGTTCATGGAACAGGCAGGGTATGCACTCAGGTTCGTGGCATGCCCCCTTTCATGGGATAGTTCATGCAGCCGTTTGGAAAATGCATGCCAAATTTATTCCCTTGCCTTTGCTTGACTTTGCGAAGTTCGTGTTACTCCGCTAACTTTTGCTCTTGCAAAGTTGCGCACTGAGGAATTTTTCCTCGGTTTGGGATTCTTCAAATCGCTTTCGCTAACACACATTTTGTTCCCAATCTTGTATTTACTAGCCGGTTCCGTCTCATGGACAAATTCAGGAGGTTTTGTTGCGTTATTTTAGACACTGCTATGATGTATATATTACGTCTGAACGCTCTTTCGATTGGAATGTTTTCCAAGTTTCTAACTCAGGTTCATGCGATGATTACCTCAGTTACTGCGAACAGGTAGCGACATGTTTGGTTTGCCTGTAACTAGGAGTGGTTTACTATTTTATAGTATTTTCTATTCAGAGGTTTTTCATTCTTAAGAGGATACAGAATCTAGTCATTTAAGTAGGATAAAACTAGTTGGAGTATCAGGACCAGCCTTTTGAAAATTGTGCTTTGACCTGAACTCCCTTTCTTCCATTCCTCGGTTGCAATCTGATTGCATATTTATTGCATGGAAGGTAAGGTGTAACTTGAAGTGAATATACCCTGCTAAGTGTCCTGGCCCGCCTTACCACTTGTTCAGGCCTTGGTGGAATGTTAAGTGAGGGATATTAATACGGAGGTCAGGGCTGGGCTGGTAACTACATTTTTAAGGTTAGTTAAAAGTGCATTAGAATCATGTCATTGGACCAGATTGCATATTTGTAGCATGGATGGTAAATATAACTCTCGTAAATATCACCGCTATGCTTAGCGGAGTAAATCTTATTTATAGTTATATGCCACCCTCTATTCTGCCACCCCTACCCCCCTCCCTCCCCCAAGTGAGATTTCGCTTTCCCTGTTAAATGTATACTTTCTGCTGATTTGGGAGGTATATTGAGAAATTACTAACATGAAATTGGGCATCCCCGCCCCTCTTCCCTGCCCCCATTTATTTTCCTCTCTAAATGGTTGGTTTGCTTTGGCTTGGTTTACCAAAGTTTTTAATGTCCCAACAGACCTCCATTGAATATTAATGTCAAGACGCTCACGGCCATTTTATTAAACAGTCGTGGAGCACTGGTTGGAGACCCACTGGGAATTGAACCCGGGATGCTAGATTGGAAAGCTGAAGATATTACCAGACATGCATGTATGCCACTAATTAAATCTGTTTCCTCTTCTGTATTATTGTATTTTATAAAGGTAAACTGCATAGAATTTGGATGAGTGGTACACACCACCTGAGCAATGGGAGTTCACGGTCTTTGGAAGCTTTTGGAATCGACAGGCAGACCAGTATCACTAGATACACTCGAGGGCAAGGTTCTCGCTGTTGGTATCCTTTTACAATTTTGAATACAACGTTATGTAAATTATATGACCTGCAGGCCAGAACAACTGTACTTTAAGCTGCAAAGATTTTGTGAAAGATTACAAATGAATGCTATCAGATTAGACATAACATCACATTCCTTAGAAGTTTCTGTGTATTGTTTTTGGTGATTTTGTGGCTTACAGTTTTTGGGTGGGTAATAATGGCAGATTAGAACTACACATTGTGACACTTTGAGAAAAGAAAAATTCAATTAGTTGAAAAGCTTTCAGAAAGATACATCACAATTGTAGGGTTTTAAATGTGTGTTATTATTCATCTATACTGTAATAGACTTTCTACAACTGTACAGTAAGCCATTTTGCAAACAAAGTTGCATTGCAACATTTTTTAAACTAACAGAATTAGGTCGTGAAGTATTTTTTGTTTATGACAGTTCTGTTTGTCTTTTTGTTCTCTGTGATGCACATGGTTTGGAGTTGGTTTATGGGGGTAGGGGGGATAGTAAATGTATTTTGTTTACAATTGTACAGGGATTGAGAAATCCAACTTGCCTGCAGAGCAGGAGTATTTGAATTGTGGTTGTCCTGAAAGTAAAAAATGGTCTAAATGGAAGTTGTTTGCAAATTTTACTGAAAACTAAGTTGTCCATTCGGGCAGGTCAAGTAGATGTTATGAATGCTCCAATGAGAGTTTTGGTTGTCCCAGGCAGCCAGACGTATGGTTTGTTGAATGCAGCTATCGTACGGTCACACCCACCTTACCCACTTCCACCTCCTTATTGGCTCCCCCCACTCCTCTGCAACAATTACCATTGCACCCTCACAGTCCACCGTGTCCTCCTTGCTTTCCCCCTGTACAAGCTTCCCAGAGCTTCCCTTGCTCCCCACAACTCGATAGCCGAGCTCTTCCAGAAAAACCCTCTGGATAAAATGATCTCCTCCCTTTATCATGCTTGACTTTACAACCATATTTAATCCTCCTCCCCTCTCTCTACTTTTGCCACTTTTTACACCCATGCACCTCTCTCGATCCCAGCTTTCTGGCTTTTAGTTCCCATGTTTCTCTCAATCTCTCCTTATTTTCTCTTCTTCCAACCTCGAATGATTTAACCTCTCAGGCACAATTTGACCCTCACTGTCATGGAGCTGTTAGGCCTTCATCAAACAAATTGAAACTCTTGGGCAGTATCTGGTACTTAAGCAGCACAGGAAGAACATTTCTGATGATCATAATGAATGCCTCCGAGGCATTCTGTGTGGCTCTCATTTACAGTTAAATTGCACTAAGTCAACACTTTTTTATGATAGTAAATTTACAAGTAATAGCAGTATATTTGTCTCCTGTAAAAAAAAAAAGCTATTGCCATTGACCCCCAGGATGGTCGCTAACAGCTAAAACTACATCTAGCATCTATTGTGTTCAAGGTTTTCATTGGTTTTGTAACATTTCTTGCATGCTTTTAATATGATACTTATCTGAATATCAAATGGTCATGATTTACCTTTAACAAGTTGCTATTTGCTAGATGTAAGTATATGGCTGAACCAAGCCATGTATGGGATGTATAATAACCAGGGTGCTACTCGGGCTAATGCACATCTCATTGTCCTGTACAATCGCATCTGCAAACTGCTGTTTTACAAAATCAAACCAGTTTTTGTATTTGATGGCGCTGCCCCAGAACTCAAGAAACAAACACTGGTAAACATTTTCTACCTTTTTTTTTTAAGTGTAAAGCAATACAAATTGGCATTGTTAAGCTGTAAGGGCTTTGTGTGATAAGAAGTAAGTTGAATAATCTTATTATCATATTACTTGGATAAAAGTGTAAAGTCGGAGTTGGCAATGATAGATACTTTAGATAGTTTGACATTGGCAAATGGTATTATTATGATATAGACACTGAAGAGATAATCAACACTGCTGGTTAATGATATTAATTATTGATAGTAATGACTAGTGATGATTGATGAAGGTTATTTGATGATTAAAATTTACCTCTATTTAAAGTTTGCCCCTGTATATAAGTGCATACTTTTTTGATATTATTTCCTATATTTGAAATTATTTTCTATCATTTATATTGTTATGTTTGATAGATTCCCCTAATCATATTGTATTCTGTAATATCCTGCTGCAATCAGCTGAGATGCAATTAGCTGAGATGCAATTAGCTGAGATGCAATCAGCTGAGATGCAATCAGCTGAGATGCAATCAGCTGAGATGCATTCAGCTGAGATGCATTCAGCTGAGATGCATTCAGCTGAGATGCATTCAGCTGAGATGCATTCAGCTGATATGCATTCAGCTGAGATGCATTCAGCTGAGATGCATTCAGCTGAGATGCAATCAGCTGAGATGCATTCAGCTGAGATGCATTCTGCTGAGATGCATTCAGCTGAGATGCATTCAGCTGAGATGCATTCAGCTGAGATGCATTCAGCTGAGATGCAATCAGCTGAGATGCAATCAGCTGAGATGCATTCAGCCGAGATGCAATCAGCCGAGATGCAATCAGCCGAGATGCAATCAGCGAGATGCAATCAGCCAAGATGCAATCAGCCAAGATGCATTGAGATGAGATGCAATCAACCGAGATGCATTCAGCGGAGATGCATTTAGCCGAGATGCATCTCTGGAATATTTCATTGGAATAACCTTTTAATGCTCCAGCACCTATCACATAATTGTTCCCTGAACAATTTTTGTAAATCATTTTTTATCACCTTATTAGAGTTTGATTTAACCAATCAAATTTGTTTACCAAATGTGTGTGTGTGTGGTAGGGGGCGGTAAAGTGAAAAATTATACAAGGTAACAAATACTGAAAAGTGGAGAGAGATTTGTACCTAGCTTCCCACCCTGCCCTTTGTAATCTCACCTATAAATATCAGAATGGGCAAGGATCATTTGGTTTAATAAGCATTTCTGAATTCTAAGCATTTTCAAATCATATCACAGGCTGCTAGGAGAAAGAAGAAAGAACTTGCCGTTGCCAGATCTAACCGGGCGACAGAGAGGATTTTAAGAAACTACTTGAAAACACACGCATTGCACACAGTGACCAGTCACTCAGGGTAAAGATAATATGTTTATCTTTCTTTTCTGTAATACATAGATTATTTTATCTATCAGGTTATATTGATTTCCAGGGTAAGTGTCATGTGATTCAGGCTTTTCATTTTAAAGCAGAATCCAGCGTTAGATGCTTCATTTGGTTTTAGACGATTTGAGCATCTTTGAGTGCACTTTATGATGTGAAATGGTTGGAATCACACAGTTGGAATAAATAAGTGTATCTGAATTCTAATGATTTATGTTAGTTTTAATAATGGGATCTGAAGGTGATAAAAAATATTTAAAAAAAAAATAATAATAATAAATACAAAAAATAATAAAAACATTTGTTTGATAGAAAATTGCAAGAAAAAAAACTTTTGTGTTCTGAGCAAGGAACTTATTATTTTCAAGATCTATATTCCTTTTATTTACCTCCCGAAATGTTCATGTCCTGCTTAAAGCTTGTTCCTTAAACCCTTACTTTACCAGAACATTTGAGATTACAACGTTTTTTTTGAAAACTTTTTAAAAAGGGGGCTTTTCACAATTTTTTTTTCATTTTCTACTGTAATAAGTTTCTGATATATAGAAGCTAAGACTTTAGACTTTACGTTGGTTTGCATAATTTTTTGGTCAAATATGCAATTTTATGCAAATGAAGTCATTAATTCAGATTATTAGATGTCCTAAAACTGCTTTTTTTGTGATATTCCGCTCTCTTGTAGCTTAGAAACTTACTTCTGTTGATTCCATTAAGAATTCTTCGTGAAAAGGTACCTAAAAATGGTTCAGAGCTGCAGTAATTAGTTGATGTTGCCAAACTTGGTTTCCTTCACTGACAGTTGGTACTGCATATGAAATGTCAACAAATTTGTCCAAAATACAGGAAAATACTTATGAGAAACACAATTTCAACAGTTTTCAAGAAAGTACAGGAGGGGTGTTGAGGTGGGTTTTCTGGCTTTTTTACATTGGGAGGGGGTCCAGGGGTAATGCTATCCCCAAAAATTTGGCCCCCACCCAGGATCCAAATTGCTTCAATATAAAGGATTTTCCTCAAATGGGTCTGTTTGGCTCTCACCATGGGTCTCTTTCCCCCCAACATGGGACCCTTTCCCCTTTAAATTTTAATCCTACTCCACTGCACCACAACCTCCCAACATGGAATTGGGATTTCGCAAAATAGGTATATGGGCACTGTTGCACAATGACTTAGGGGTTGGTCTGTAAAGTTTCATCCAACATTACTATAAAAAGGACAAGTCATGTTTATCACGTCAGATTTTAGTGACCATTTACTTGTTTATAATAATTACAAGTAAATAATCCCAGCTAAATAGTGACCTTTTATTTTCCAAGAGATGCGCACTAGGCTATGCCTAACGTTAGTAAGCATGAAAAAAGAAAAATGCACTCGCGATTTCAGAAATTTGAAAAAGCATGCTATCCATTTCAGCTGGTTCTGATATTTCCTGGGCGTCTTCTGGGTTGGGTCCAAGTACTAAAAGATCTCCATCACTGTTGAAAAGCCTTCTGACTCTTCCTCATCCTCAGCTTCACTTTGAAACAAGATTCGGGATGCACGTTCTTCTGTCGTCTCAGTGTAATGTCAAAAATCTAAAAATAACTCTAGTCACATAGCTATAACACGTTGTGAGGAACGATCGAGTGGGTATATCTTTGTAGCAATCCATGTAAAAACCCATTTTTTTCGCTTCCGAATAGTGTTTGAAACTTTTCATTATGAACTAGGGGTGGATTACAAGATTTTTTAAACAAAAAGGGTAAAAAAATCACCAAAAATCACAACATTTGACATATTTTACAAATAATCAAAAAATTATGATTAGTATGAGCAAAATTTGATTAGATTTGGACAATATCACTTGTCTACTTATTATATATTTTCCAAGCAATCAATTTTTCAAGAATATTCATTTTTTAAGACATTTTTAACAAAAAGTGAAATTTCTGAATATTTGGACAAAATTTAACAAAAAAGAAGTGAGTAAAGACCCTCCAAAAATACAATATTATGAAAGATCTTTCCGAGATCTTTGCAATGAAACTATTCGCACCCCTATAGGGTTTTGATAAGGTCCCGATTTTATTTTTCAGAAAATGGTAGTTTGAAAGCGATATTATTGCCGCGTGGTAGAGTAAGGGTTGAAGAGGCAGTCTCACCTCAAAACAAATCGCAATGATGTGCCATGTAAAAAATAATGATAATGATAATTAATGATAATAAAAATAATAATGTATTTATAAAGTGCAATATCACAAAAATGTATCTATGCATTTCACAAAATATGCAATATGTACCAAACAACTTGAAAAGATTATAAGATACATTATCAGATACAACACAAATAAATCAATGTCTAGGGAATTCCTAAGTTGCATGGGAGATTAAAAAAAAGTACATTTTTATGACAGAGAATTATAGTTAAGAATTTAGATTTCCCTATCAATTGATAAATAATTGTCTAGTTTTGTAGTAATATGATAAGTCTTAATATATCACATCATATATATTCGTTAGAAAATGTTATCTTATTTGTGCTTGTGTAATTAAAGTTTTTTAAATATTTTTTTTTTTTTTACATATTAGCTCTGGAAGCACAAGTAAGAAACCAGTTTTGCCAAACTTCTCCTCAAAGTCTAAAAATGAAGACATGTTCCGTCTGCCTCCCCTTCCAGAGAATGAATCCTACAGGTAAGATAACATTCTGAATTTTGGTACCTTTTTTAGCATGACTATATTGAGAGCTACTCTACTACATGATGAAATAACCATCCTTACGAGAAATGGTTCATCAATCATTCATGGGTTTTGCACAAAGTCCTCCCAAGCATGTAATGTATATTTACAGTAGGCTCAGCCAAGGACTCATCTGATTTGCATCACTGAACAGCAGTTATGTGGCTTGAGCCCAAGATGAATGACCTATTGTGTAGAGTGTAACAGTAGCTGGTTGCTAACAAGTGAACTGTGAATAGACTCTGAAGATGCTGTCAGTTAAGAAGGTATAGATTACCCCTGTGTTGTGTGTGGTGTAACAATAGCTGGATGCTAGTCAATGAATTGTGAAGAGTCTCCCGGGTTGAATGGTGTGGATTACCCCTGATTTTGAGAAACTTGAGTGTCGTGTTGGAGGGGTCTAAGGGCCAAAAATTCTAAATGTTCCCCTGAACATTTGGGCATGATTTTGTAATCATAAGTCAAGCCAAGTAGGTCTGTATTTGCCTTCCTTTGACTGTTTTGCCATCTTAATGTGATCAGATTTTTTTTAGAAGACATGTGTAATGAAATTCTACATCACATAGTTAAAAATCAGTTTGCATGACTAGTGTTTTGCAACATAGTAGGGGGAATTTGAAGGCATACATTTTTTAGTTTTGTAACATCCTTTTTGTCCTTTAGATGTCTTGATTTTTTTAAACAAAATTAAGTTTGCAAAGTGAACATAATTATTTAATCTGTAACTAAAAGATTTGCAAAAATGATGGGATTCTATCCACACTTTGACTGTAAAATCATTGTCTTCCACACTGGTTCCTTCAGGTTTTACATTGTTGGCTTCTACATAGTAGTTTCCTCCAAATTTTTGGTCAGCCTTTCTGCTGTCATTAAAGAAGTTGATGCCATGATATCGCATGTCCTTAATACAGTATGCCCATCTTTTGGGTGGCCTACCTCAGTCTGCCTATCTTTTGGGTAGCCTACCTCTAGGTCTGGTGCCTTGTATTTGACCTTATTCCAATTTCAAGTTGAATACACAAAAGTTCCTGGGTTTAACTCTAGACCCCAAGCTCTCCTACAAGCAACACATCACCAACCTGAAACAGAAATGCAACCTTCTTTGCCTCCTCTCCAACACCACTTGGGGTGTGAACCGCCATGCTTTCCTCAAAATCTTCAGGCTCACCATTTATGCCACGCTTGACTATGGCAATATTGTCTACTGTCTTGCTCACAACTCATACCTTAACCACATCAACACCATCCAAAATGAAGCCCTCAGGCTTTGTCTGGGTGCCTACAGGACCTCCCCAATCACCAGCCTTCATGTTGAAGCCAAAAAACCCCCTTTTCTACTTAGATGTAGCATCTCCTATGCTTTTAGAGTCCTCATCAACACCCAGAACCCTGTTTACAACCTCATTAGATACCCCAATTTCTCCACCCTCTTTGATAGGACTAAAACCCTATTCCCTCCCTTTAGCTTACTCATTAAATCAGACCTCCTCCATCTCTGCATCAACCCCAGCCATTCTCGGCACCTCCTGGCCCACTTTTCCTCCTTGGGCCACCCCCCTCCCTTCTATCCACCTGGGCCTCTCCACTCATCACAAAACCCCAACCAACCCTAACCTCTTCATCAATCTCCACAACCAAATCAAAGACCAACTCTCAAACTACACCTCCATCTATACTGATGGCTCCAAGGAAGGCAACAAGACAGCTGCTGCTGCCGTCATCCAAGACATAACCCTCAGTAGGAGACTTCCTGACTACTCGTCCATATGAGGCAAAGGCCATCCTCCTCGCCCTCAACTTTATTGAGTACTCTCTGCTCAGCCACTTTGCCATCTTCTCCGACTCCAAGGCTGTTCTTATATCTTTACTTGATCTTAAATGGGATAATTTCACATCCCACCTCCTCCGGAGGAAACTCCTTTCGTTCAACTTCTGCAGGAAAAATATTCTTTTTTTCTGGATATCTAGTCATGTTGGCATCCCTGGCAATGACAGGGCTGATGCAGCCGCTAAGCTTGCCCCCAACCTCCCCCCAACCCCTTTTTCCAAAACCCTTTCTGACATCAAACCACTTATCGCTTCCCTTGTTCGTGTTCACTGGCAAACCTCATGGGACTCCCAAATTGATAACAAACTCCACGTCATCCAGCCCACCATTCCAATCAAACCCACCATCAACAACCTCTCTTGTATCGACAACTTTCATATTACCTGTCTTAGAATTGGTCACACCCACCTCACTTACTCCCACCTCCTTATTGGCTCCCCCAACCCCTCTGCAACAATTGCCATTGCATCCTCACAGTCCATCACATTTTCCTTGCTTTCCCCCTGTACAACCTTCCCAGAGCTTCCCTCGCTCCCCACAACTCAATTGCTGAGTTCTTCCAGAAAAACCCTCCTAATGAAATAATCTCCTTGCTAATTATGCTTCCCTCTACAACCATATTTACTTCTCCTCTTCCACCCCCTCTCCCTACTTTGTTTTTTTCACCCATGCACCTCCTCTCTTGATCCCAGCTTTCTGACTTTTTGTTCTTGTATTTCTCTCATTCTCCCCTGTTTCCTTTCCTTCCTTCATCTAGAATGATCTAATCTCGCAGCACAATTTGACCCTCGTTTTCGTGGTGCCATTACGCCCTCATTAAACAAATAAACAAACAAACAGAGGACATGGGTATTGTTCAAATAAGCATGAATGGGGGGTTGTGTGTGCATATTAATTAGCTTATTTGCATAAGAATGAAAATGTTTGTATCTATGATATCTCTTAAATTAAAGTAGGAGTGTAGATTTTGTTTCACACAAATGATCATATGTTAAGCGCATTGTCTACACTCAATGGTGTAGTGTGCATATTAAGTAGGTTATTTACGCAACAATAGACTTGCTTGCAAAATAGTTAACCTGAGATAATAACTTGCTATTTGGTTTAGTGGTAGGGGGGCATTGGTACTGTTCAGTTGAGCATGATTGTGTGTGCATAATGATTAGCATATTTGCATAGCAATGAAAATATTTGTATATGTGGTAACTCTTGAATTAAAGTGGGTATGATGATTTGCTTAAACAAATGATCATACAGTATATGTGAAGAGCATTGTTCACTTTTAATGGTAAGGTATAGTGTGCATTTGCTGCAATATGTATGACCTGAGATCAAAAATATATGGCTTTTGACTTACTTCACATTTCTAGTTTTGTTATGATATTGACATTTCTGACATGAATAGCAATCAAAATGTTTGTCTTGCCATGAATAAAGAAAATAAAAGTTTCCTCGCTTCTAAAGAATGTTAAATTCGGGGTTTGGGAAATATAAACAATAAGCAGAATGAGGGGTAGAAGATGACATGATGATAAAGTAGCTGAAGGAATTAGGATGAGGTCATGTGGGACAGGGTGGAATTGTATGTAGGGCAGGGTGTGGTGGATATTGGTCAGGATGTGTTGGCATGTTAGACAGAGTGGATTGGCATGTAGAACAGGGTGGGTAAGCATGTGGAACAGGATGGTTTGGCATGTTGAAGAGGGTGGATTGACAAGTAGGACAGGGCAGAATGGCATGTGGTGGGATGTCATCTGGATTTCAGTTGTGATGGCATGTGGGTCATGAAAGTGGTGGAATGACATACAGTTTCTGGTTTACAGGTGTGATTGCACAGAGTATAGACGTGGGATGACATTTGGGACAGGTTGGGATGGAATGTGGGACAGTCTGGAAGATGCATTATTAGCAGTGAGGGGATTTGTATCATTTCCAATGTCTAGTTTGTCATACGTTAAGCAATATTGTTTTGCATAATTTTGCTTTAATGTTCTTAAACATTTTTCATACTGCTTGACTTTGCTTGACACACATATTTTCTTAAATTTGATGTTGTATTACAATCCAGGATGTGGTTATGGGAATATGTGTAGGGGCTGGGGGAGGGTACAGATTTGAAAGGGGGTTGAATGGCATTCTTTCATTGACCTAGGCAAGTCAAGGCCTCTCTCTTTGTTATTTAATTGATAGAACTAAAAGAGGTGTTGTAGTTATAAAGACTGCTAGGTTTTAAATGTTTTCTAAGTTACTGGGTGAGGTAACCTTGAGCTTTTTTTGTCTTAAAATATCTGGGACAACTCGAAAGATATTTTGAAGCTTGAAGTGCAATTGAAAATGTAAGTGCATCTTTCAAAGCTCAAGTAATTTGAAATCATCTGCTCCTGCTACCCTATTTCTGTATATACTTCCCTCTTCAAGCCCATTCTCCCATTCTCAATGCTAGCTTTGAATAGTTGAGCCTCCTTCTGAAAGTTCTAGTTTTATATGAGATGGTAGTGTTTTGTCAAGACTAAACTTAGTGAGTGCGATGTTTTTTTCTGACTCATATTTCTTATTCTTTCATTTACAACAGAGTGATGCGTTCTCAGGTACACCTCGATGACCAGTATGACCGCAGAATAAAACAGCAATCAGAGTTTGAATCTCAGTTTGACGACCCGGAGGAGATAGATATGAATGACGATTTTTTTCCGCAATCTGCCGATGGAGATACAGCACGAGATTATCACCGGTATGAAAGAGAAGAGGAAGAAAAATTCATGGGCTCGTTTGCATCAGCTGCCAAAGGTATAGAACTTTTTAAACCAATTTTAGCCAAACGTGATTTCTTCCCTACATCAACCAATCAAATGCTGGGGAGTTTTCCCTTTGTTACCCAACCAATCAAATGCAGTTGTATGAAGACGAATTGTAAACAATGCACACACGTACAGTATTACCTTCATTTTATACTTATTTATATTTATTATTAGCGCTTGAAAGTATACGCTTTCACCCATACTGTGCGTGAATTGTGCAGGCGGTCAAGATCTCTCAGTATTTGATTGGTTGATGAGTTAATGACTTTTTAGTATACGATTGGTCTTTTATGGACATATGAATTTCGGCCATGTGACTTTATTCAAATTAGTTTTCCAGAAATTGAGACAGTCTATATTTGAGTTGCTATCTCAATGATGAGTTGCTATCTCAATGATCCATCTTCATCTTCATCATCATCTTCATTATCATCATCATCATCATTATCATCATCATCATCATCATCATCATCATCGTCATCATCATCTTCATCATCATATCATCCATCATCCACCACCCACCACCATCCTTCGGCTGTGGACCAGGCGACCACAAAATTTCTCCATGCACAGCGATCTTTGGCAAGTGTGGCTATCTGTTCTGCTTGGATGTCTTCATCATACCCTAACATACGTTGGATGTAGTTAACATAAAAGGTGCTTGGACATCCTGGTCTTCTCTTGCCATTAGTTGGAATGTACAGAGCATATCTTCTAGTAGGCTCCTTCCAATGATCTATCAAAGCCACCAAAATACAGAACACATTGCCACTGTATTAAGATCCATGAAGTAGTAACAATTTAAGCAATAAACAATGAAAATAGAAGAAAAAATCAAAGTAGAAGAAATAATCATCACAATTAGATTTAACATTTTTTTAAATTGATGGCCTTAAATAAATTTATTCAAATTTTGTTTTTAATTTGAGACATGAGAAACATAAAACCTATGAATTTTCTAATGGTAACTTATTGTTTTTGACAGCAACATTTTTTGAATGAAGGCAGTTGTGTATGACAAAGAGGTTTGAATCTGCATCATATTCTCAGTCAAAATTTAGCAGGAGAAAAACAGTTTGATAATTTTCAGTGACTGAAATTTTGTTGATTAGCCAAAACTGCACGTGCTTTTGTTTAAGGATTACTCTGTTTAGAAGTTCTTCTGATGAATATAAAATTTCTACCTGTCCATATATCTTTAAATGACTTTCAATGAATTAGTTCAAGTTCATCTTATATGAAAGAGGATTTGAAAAGGATGAAAACAAAATTGTGAAGAAACTACTTCAATATCTTTTTCATAATATGGAGAAATGCAAATTTCAATTTCTGTCACAGACTGAATTTTATTGTAGATGGTTGGCATGCCCACTTTCTCAACATTTGTCAATGTCCACTTTCTCAACATTTGTCAATGTCCACTTTCTCAACATTTGTCAATGTCCACTTTCTCAACATTGGTCAATGTCCACTTTCTCAACATTTGTCAATGTATTTTAAACAAAGTTTTTATGTTTTTAATTTTTTATAATTGAATTTTTTATTTTAAATATTTCAAGTGATAAATTATAGTTACTTTACTAGATTATAACTGATTTCTTTACATATCTGATGGTTTTTAAGCCACAAAATCTCATGAGAAATCACAACCAATTACACTCAAATAAAAAATAGCCTGTGAACACTAAGATCAAATTTGATTACATATCAAACTCATATTGCGTACCATTGAGCAACACTTTTGTTCCAATTTTTATATCAAAAGGTTTTATGTGAGTGATGTACTTTCTCGTGATGGACTGATGGATAATATAGTACTCAATCATGGATTAGATGACTTTAATGTAAATGGAAATATTATGAAAAAAGAAATAGGTTGCAATAACCTGCACAATATAATATGGTTTCATCTTTCCAGAAATCTGAAGATTTTTCTGATTACCAACTGAACCGACTTCTTAAGAAAGGAAAGATGTCTCATAGACTCGATGAACTACAGAAGGAAATGCAGTCCAAGTCGTCTGGCGACCTCGCTGCAGTGCTGGATTATGAGAGCAGGTTGCAAGTATTTGAGGCTGGAAGAGTGGTGTCGGAGGATGCCAGACATTTTGTGTTGATTAAGAACATATCTGAGAAAGAGAGGGAGGAGATGAATCAAAGGCAATTTTAGAAAATAAAGATGCAACGTCCGAACATGAACTGGCACAAACCTCTGTAGCAGTATCATCCAGTAACCAATGCGATCTTTTGGAAAGCGATGAGGAGATTGAACTGGTGGTAGGTTCAGATCTGGATAAACGTAAAACAGCAAGCATGCAGAAAGAGATTGAAAGCCAGGTGAAGACTTTCTTCTCCCCGAATAAAGATGAGACCCGAAAAAAGATGATGGAATCACAAGAGGGAGACAATCAAGTAATTGAATTGGGTGATCTTGTTGATGTGGGCAAAGAGAATTCAGAGTATTTTGAAAGACGTTTGAATAAAGAGAGCATTGTGAAGGTAGGGATGCATTGACTTCTGATATTAGCAAACAGAGTGGGAAGAATGAATCTTCAACTACATCAGTCATTGACATACGTGATGATAATCTTTCAGACTGTCATAGAGCAGATGGTTTGTATTCACTAACAAATAAATCAACGCTTGACGAGGATAAAGAGGTCCAAGATGGTGATGAAGAGGACATTCGGTGAATCCTAGAGGGCCAGAACTTGATGATGATGGGGAGGTGGGAGAAGTGGATTGAAGTCTCCTCAGAGAAGACTAGCATCTCAGGGAGATGCATCTGTTGGTGAAGACCAGAAGATGAAGAATCTTTCTCTCATTGAGATGCTGAAGAAGAAGAAAGAGGAACAATTAAAGAAATTTTCATCTTTTGAGGTGGAATTGTTTCAGGAGAAAGGTGTGGGAGGTGTGGAAGATTTAGCAGAGATAGAAGTTCCGAAAATCAATCTGGAAACAGATTTTAGTTTTAAAGGTGAAAATGATGTGGAATCAAGGAGTGCGTGAATGAGCTTAAAGAAATTATCATTTGATTCTGCCATCGAAAACGAAAAAGCAGAAGGGAGTGAGGATGTAGTGGCGAGACCAGAAAGTAAGGATGCTGATAAAGAATTTTGATAAAATACAAGACTCTAAAAGATTTAATCATCATAAAGAGCCAGAAGATTGTTCAAATCATGGGAGGATATAATGAATAGTCAACAGGAACTTATGAATATTCAAAATGCAAATGAACCAAGTGAAATTGGGGATACTTCAGCTATTTATGTTGCAGGAGAAAAAGGAAAGGTCCATGAAGACAGAGGGGACTCTGTAGAGGAATGTGAAGCGGATGCCATAGATGAAGACACCTGGGCTGCAGAGGAGGAGCACATAGGGGCCAGAGAAGAGGAGCACATAGGGGTTGCAGGAGATAAGCACATGGAAGGTGCTGAAGGTGAGGAAATTGTGGCTCTAAGAACGGGGGGAAAAAAAATAGTTCTTAAAAAGTTGTGGTGTCTAGACAATAAGAATGATAATGTTGAATAACAAGATATGCTATGAAACAACTTAATTGCTGAGTTCTTCCAGAGAAATACTTCAGATAAAATTTTCTCCTTCCTTCATCATTCTTCCCTCTACAACCATATTTAATTCTCCTCTTCCACCCCCTCTCTACTTTGTTTTTGTTTCAACCATGCACCTCCCCTCTCGATCACAGCTTTCTGACCTTTTGTTCTTGAATTTCTCTCATTCTCACTCTGTTTCCTTTTCTTCCTACCTCTAGAATGATCTGACCCCTCAGGCACAATTTGACCTCTCAGGCACAATTTGACCCTCGTTGTCGTAGTGTCGTTAAGTTCTCATCAAACAAACAAACAAATGATTTAAAATGCAGTATTGTAGTGAATATACAGTTGTATGTCAGCTACAACTTTCACATCTAGAACATTCATACTGGACTTATTTCTTTAATATTTCTAACAAAATAAACTGGGTAAGAGTTTCAAAGAAATTCAAAAATGTTTACGTACATTTCAACCATTTCATAGATGATATGATCGAGGTGGTGTTAGACCCTGCTGCTTTGGTTGATAATGATGACCTTTTCCCACCAAGTGTGTTTGAGACAACTGTCCCCAGTCAAGACCAGGAGGAGGAACGTCAGGAGGAGGAACGTCAGGAGGAGGAAGATCAAGAAGATGAACCTCGGGAGGATTTAGATTTTGTAAGTTGGAAGCGATTGTTCATAATTAGTTGTGTAAAGGCACAATCTGTTTTTGTATGCATACTGCTCAACACTCCTTGTTACAATGCAGGTAGAAGTTAGCAGCTATGGTTGAACATGGATAGTATTGACCAGGATTGAAGCGGATGAAGAGGTTTTCACCCTGCTCTTTTCGGAAGTGATCAGAGAACCAGGCAGGGGGTGAGGAACCCTGTCGTTGAGACCGCCATTTAATGTCCTCTTCCGATGGGCGGTGAGCGCCACCCAATCATTGGCCACTTTTCACAAAGGTCAGGTGGGGGCGAAGGTGTGATGCCAAAGACAAACCCCTGTGCTTGATGTCAGCATATTTGTCTGCATATCTGTGGAAAAATCATGGCTTAAATTAGGTAGGGAGCTTAGCCAACTGAGCTACTTGGCTGAGCTACCTGGCAGGTAGCTCAGCCAACTGAGCTACCTGCCTCCCAAGTGTGGTATCTCAGTGGTAGAACGTCATACTCATACTCCACGGGTTTGATACCCAATTTGGGCACCACGTTCTTGAGCAAGACACTTCATCTCTGCTTGCTTAGAGTCAACTGTCATTTGAAGTGAGTACCACTTTGCTAGAGAATTTAGCCTGTGAAAGACCATGTGGAGGTGAGTTTAGGTACTCTATGCTTTGGGAGGGGGAGTGTCAGGTACTCTTATCCACTTCCACCAAGGAAACCGAGAAGAAGCAGTGGCATAAATGAGCTTGGAAGGATTTAAGGAAAGAGAGTCAAAAGTTTAAAGTCGTGTGTCCATGTAGTCTTTGGGGGTCCAGTTTTGAATCTTTATCAAATACCAAGTCTTTACTATGAGCAGAGTACATGTACCTTTGTACACATTCATCTTTATAAGTTATTTTGTATGCAGGAACTCACAAAGAATTATACAGCTTTATTTTCTTTTTTGGTCTATTTTAATTTTCAGAGAGCATTTGCCAATCTTGAAGTGGATCTTGCAGCTGAAAGATTTAATCTAGAAGCGGAGAGGGGAAGACAAGAGAAGCTTACATCAACTGTCACAGATGCAATGTTTGCAGAGACAAAGGTATGTTGTAAAGGGGTTGCCATTGTTTCTTGTGATTTTCATGTTATCTTGAAACAATTTAACAACCGTTCATCAAGATTTTTAGAACAATAAAAAAAAATTGCCCTGCGTTAGTACTTGTATGTCTATAACCATTGGGTTTAAATCCTTGAACATGCAGGGAAGAGTCAAATTATAAGACACTACACAGAGATAGATATATTTGGTAGTAACCTTGGGCTATTTTTTGTCTAAAAATGTCTGGGATAACTCCAAGATATTTTGAGACTTGTAGTAAAAATTTGTGAAAAATCCAAAACAAAGGAAAAAGTAAGCAGTATCTTTCCTAGCTCTGATGATTTAAATCATCTTGCCCTGCTAGCCCCAGCGTTCACATTAAGTTGCGTGATTTCAGCACAAAAATATTTGGCCTAAGAAAATTGGCATTTTTTCAGCCATATTTGGGCCTTTTTTTGGTATCTATGGCTTTTTTGGTATTTTTCCTCAAAGAAATCCCTCTTTAAAAAAAAAATTCCCCCCCAAATACACAAGGGAGGAAAATTCCCCAAAAAAAAAAAAATATATATATATATAAAATAATAATAATAATGATAATAATAATAATGATGATAATGATAATGATAACAATAATAATAATGACAACTAATAATAGTAATAATAATAACTACTAAATAAATAAATCTTAGTGCATTTCAGCATGCATGCTGTTGTTCCGACAGTACTAGTTTCACTAATACACAGATGTGGATATATTCATCACTATTCTGTTAAAACTGATAATGAAAGGTCACAGTAAAGATCAAAATTTGACATACAACATTTATGTATAGTTTCTTCCTAATTTAATCAAAATGTGCGAAAGTGGTTTCATTGGAAGAAACTTTTCCACATTAATGTAAAAATGATATTAAAGGATATTCTGTCAATTATTAATAGAGTACAAAAGCTCAAAGATAGCTATTTTTTTAATGGATTTTGTGAACAAATCCTTTCATTGTACAGCTGCTATTTTGATAATTTAATCTTTTGTTTGTATATAAAGGAATTTTCTGCCTCTTATTGTTTCGCTCTTTCTGTTTTGATTTGTACATTCTGTATTCTGTTTTGTTGAAAAAATGATTTTTTTAAATTTATTTTTGTTATGAATAAGACTTCTCTTTTGTTCAAAATCAATGCATAAATAAAATTTTCCCTCCAGCCAGGCACATATGAAGCATATCCCCCCTTAAGAAGGCCTATGAATGAAATCAAGCAAAAAGGAAAAATTGAAACTGCCTAAGTGTCCTCTCTTCAAGTGATTGTGCTCCCTTTGAGAAAAATTATTGGCCTTTGCTCTCTAAAAGATAACAGAAAAATTTGAAGCAGAAGTTGATATTGTCTAGGGCAAACTTTTTATGCAAATTAAACCAAAAATAATTTCCTTAACTTGATTTCAAGTAAATACATTTCTTGTGGAGCTGAAGGCTTTTAAACACAATTAAATGTGTATGGACAGGTAGCAACAACATGGGCATAAGTGGTTTAATATATGCTATAAACTATGCACACAGCAAAAAATCCCATCACAATATTGAAACATACTGTAGATACCTAATTAGCATAAATTGCACAATATTTTGTGACCTCAGAATTGGACAACTTAGAAAATTGTTCAACGTGTTAACTTCTTGTTTTTCGGTCCTTTTCAAAAATAGTTACTTTTGCACATTCTGAAAATTTTTCAAGACATGATTTGTCATACCATAAAAACTGTAAGTGCTATTGTGATATGTCGAGGCTGTTTTGGTCAGATTTGAATGCTTTTTTATCTGGTTGGAAATCTTTCTGTCCATATACCTTTACTGTTGTTAGAATAAAGCTCATGAATTTAATTAAATGTCAGGTTTATTGGTTCGCATGCGGAGCATAATGTGAACCTATGTAATGGTGATTACGTCCATCGGTCCGTCTGTTCGTCCGGCCGGACATGGGATGTGGGACATCCCTTGTGGGACATGGGATGTGGGACATAGGGTGGAATGCCATGTGGGTCATAGGATGGGATGCCCTGTGGGACATATGGTGGAAGGCCACGTGGGACATGGGATGTCATGTGGGACATGGGGTGGGATGCCATGTGGGAGATATGGTGGAATGCCATGTGGGACATGGGATGGGATGTCATGTGGGACATGGGGTGGGATGCCATGTGGGACATGGGGTGGGATGCCATGTTGGACATGAGGTAGGATGCCATGTGGGATATGGGGTGGGATGCCATGTGGGACATAGGGTGAGATGCCATGTTGGACATGGGATGCTATATGGGACTTGGTGTGAAATGCCATTTTTATAATTGGCCGGGTTATATGATATGGGTGTCAATTTGCATGGGCATGCACACCATGACGGTATTTACCGTTCTAGTTAGGTATTGAAATGTTAAGCATGAAGTGGACTTCTGCATTATTGTTTCAATAGCAAAACCAGACAATCCTTTGTTGAAAACTTGGAAAATAAGAAATGATTAAATGATTAAAAATAAAAAGGTCACCATCACTCAACTTAATTTTCAGCTTCAATTTCTTGGCAGGAGCTTCTTCACCTGTTTGGCATTCCATACATAGTCAGCCCTCAGGAGGCAGAAGCACAATGCGCGTATTTGGATTTGACCAATCAGACGTCAGGAACGATCACAGAAGACGGCGACGTGTGGCTGTTTGGAGGGAAGAGGGTTTACAAGAACATGTACACGAAGGACAAGGAAGTGTTGTACTACACAAGCGCCCTTATTGAAAAAATGCTTTGTGAGTAAACTTATTGAGGTCAATTAAAATTTGTGATGAGGAGAATTCGGTCAAAGCTCAGAGATTTTGAATTTTGGTTGTTTTTTTTAATTAGAAAAGATTTGGTAATGTTGAAATAATTATACAAGTTCATAGTTTAACAGTGGAACATACTGTCTTCTAATAGTTTGTGCTGTTTAATGTTGAATTTCTTAATACAAGAGTCCTTTATTGGTTTGGATGCGAAGCATAATGGGAACCTATGTAGTGGCGATTTCCTCCATCAGTTTTTTTCCTGAGATTTCCTCAGAAAAAGTTAAAGTTTCTTTAGATATTCTTATGGAAGGTTAGAATTTCCTTATAAAATGTTAAAGTGTTTCAGAGATACTTAAGACAGGATTAAAGTCTAGTTTCCTTAAAAATTTCTACAAAACATTTAACATTTTCTTAGAAGATAAGTGTAAAATGATATAATTTTCCAATTTTCTTCAGAGATCCTCAAGTCTCTCTTGTACCACTTGAGATTTAAAATCTTTAAAATTCTTCAAAATATTTAGGCACCAACAGTTGTATCAAGCATGATTATTAAACTCCACCTTTATTATTGTGTTCATTTGCATAAAGTTGCTACAGTATATGAACTGACCAGATTTTTTTTATTTGGTATGCTTAGTCAGGGAGCGTGACAGGATGTAAATGTATAGGGACATAGGGAGGTATGCCATCGGGGCCATATGGGACATGGATGGGGGTCATGCGGGACATATGATATAATATATACCATGTGGTATACACAAAGGGCTATATCAGGCATAATTATTTGACTCTACCTTTTTTTTCTTATTCAACAACCATATGCATATAAATTATTATATGAACTGACACTTTCTTACATATTATGCTTAATCAGGGACTGATAGCCAGGATGAGACTTATCAATAAGTTCATCTGCTACCTTAAACATCAAGAGGACACCGACAGGACCTGTGGAGGGGGGGGGGGTCTCCATTCTCATCAGACACGATATCCCACACCGACCTTCAGGCCATCTGTATCTCTATCTTTCTCCACAAAACCCTTACTCTTTGCAATATCTATCTCCTCCCCAATGCCAACATTCAGCCAACCAGCCTTAACAACCTCATCTCTCAGCTCCCCTCCCCTTTCATCTTTCTTGGTGACTTCAATGCCCACAACCCCATGTGGGGCTCCAATACCACTACCCCAAAGGCAAGCTCGTCAAAAACTCTCTTCGACAGCACAGCCTTTCTTTACTTAACACTTACTCTGGACTTATCTTCACCCACCACAGGCTTGCTCACCTGCATTGACCTGTCTATCTGCTCCTCAACCTCTTCCTTGATTTTGACTGGAAGATCACTGCTAACCTATGTGGCAGTGACCATTATCCTCTCCTGATTCACTCCAACTTTCAGACTTCCACTGACCACACCCCCAATAGGAAACTTAAGAAAATCAACTGCCCCCTTTTAGAAACCTTTGTAACTCTAATCTCTCCCCCTATCTTTTTGAGGGTGAGGATCCCATGTCAAAGTTAAGTAATATTCTTATCAACATTGCCACCTATTCCATTCCCAAAACTTCCAAACCACCCCCCAACCTCTGGTTCAACGATGACTGCAAAACTGCCATCAAAAACAGGAAAAAAGCCCTCAGGAACTTTGAAACTAACCTGACCATCCACAACCTCTTTCGCATCAGCCGTGCCAAAGCCAGGCATACTATCAAAGATGGTAAAGCCAACACTTGGAATGACTTCATCTCTTCTCTCACCACCAACACCAAGAAGATTTAGAGTATGGTAAACAGCTTCCATGGCAGGGTGGGCAAGTCTCCCATCTCTCTTGGAATAGCAATCTAAACAACAAGAAAAAGGATATCGCTAACCGCCTTGCCACCTCTTTCAGCAACATCTCATTCTTGGCCAACTACTTTGAAGCTTGCAACGAAACCCAGAAAAATTACTTTTTCCTCCCAAAACACTGAGACCTACAACACTCCTCTCACTTTATCTGAATTAAAGCAAGCCATCAATGACGCTGGCTGCACAACCAAGGGCCCAGATGACATCCCCTACAAGTTTCTAAAACACCTCCCTAACAAAGCCACAGTTACCCTACTCACCATTCTCAACTACATTTGGCCCTCACACTCCTTTTCCCCTATCTGCAGGACAGTTATCATCACCCCCATCCTCAGACCGGGGAAGGACAGCACCGACCCCTCCAGTTACCGCCCCATCACCCTTACCTGCCGTCTCTGTAAAATTATGGAAAGGATCATTAACCAGCGACTTAACTGGTTCCTCAACACTAACATAATCTTCTCCGCTCACAAAAACGGCTTCCGGAAATGTCAAAATACCTTTGACCAGTTAATTACGCTCGACACTGCTATCTGGGAATCCTATGCAAAAAAGGAACACCTCATTGTCATCTTTTTCAACCTCGAGAAAGCTTTTGACACTACTTGGAAATATGGTATTACCCGCAAGCTTCACACCATCGGCCTCAGAGGCCACCTCCCCTTTTTCTTTCAAAACTTCCTCTCATGTAGACAGTTCCAAGTTTGTATTGGTCACACCCTCTCTAATCGTACCCCCAAGAAGAGGGTGTCTCCCAAGGCAGCATCCTGTCCCCTAGTCTCTTCAACCTGAGCATTAACAACATTGTGAACAAACTCGGTCCCAACATCAAATGTGCATGTACTCTCTACATAGACGACCTCACCATCTTTTACTCCTCCCCTAACTTTTCTCTCATCGAAAATAGGCTCCAACTAAGCCTCAACTGGCTACAAGACTGGTGCAACAATAATGTTTAATAAATTCTCCAAGATAAGACAGTCTGCATGCACTTCTGTCATTTCAACAACCTCCACCCCAACCCGAACCTCATGCTTTACGGCAACCACATCCCAAAAGTTCCTAAGTTCCTGGGTCTAACCCTCAACCCGAAGTTCTCCTACAAGCAACACATCACCAACCTGAAACAGAAATGCAACAGCTCTCTCGACCTTCTCTGCCTCCTCTCCAACACCACTTGAGGTGCGGACCCCCAGTTCTTCTCAAAATCTTCAGGCTCACCGATCGTGCCAAGCTTCAACTACGGCAATATTGTCTACTGTGCCGCCTACAACTCTTACCTTAACCACATCAACTCCATCCAAAATGAAGCCCTCAGGCTTTGCTTGGGTGCCTACAAGACCTCCCCATCACCAGTCTTTTCGTTGAAACCAACGAACTCCCTTTCTGCTTAGGTGTAGAAAGCTTTGCCTCTCCTATGCTTTTTAGAGCCTCACTAACACCCAAAACACTTATCTGCAATCTCATTAGGTTTCCCAATTTCTCCACCCTCTTCGATAGGACTAAAACTCTATCCCCTCCCTTCAGCTTACCCGACCTCCATCATCTTGACTTTAACCCTGCCACTCTTGGCACTTTTTCCTGGCCCACTTTCCCTCCCTGGGCCACCCTACCACCTTCCATCCACCTGGACCTCTCCACTCACCACAATTCCCAAACCCAACCCAATCTTTTCATCAACCTCCACAACCAAATTAAAGACCAATTCTCCAATACACCTCCATCTCTACTGATGACTCCAAGGAAGGCGACAAGACAGCTGCTGCTGCAATCATCCAAAACATCACCCTTAGTAGCAGGCTTTCCAACTACTTGTCCATGTTTTTGGCGGAGGCCAAGGCCAACCTCCTCACCCTCAACTATACTGAGTACTCCCCGCTCAGCCACTTTGCCATCTTCTCAGACTCCAAGTCTGTCCTTACTTTTTAATTAAATCTTAAGTAGGATAATCCCACCTCCTCCTCCATAAACTCTGTTTGCCCCCCCCCCCTTCCTTGCAGGAAAAGTATTATTTTCTTCTGGATACCCAGCCATGTTGGCATCCCCTGCAATGACAGAGCTGATTCAGCGGCTAAGCTTGCTCCAAATTTTCCCCTACCCCTTTTCCCAAAACCCATTCTGACATAAAACCACCTATTGCTTCTCTTGTTCGTGATGGCTGGCAAACTACTTGGGACTCCCAAAATGATAACAAATTCCTCGTCATCCAGCCCATTATTCCAACCAAACCCATCATCCACAAGCCCTCTCGTATAGACAATGTCCACATTACCCCCCTTAGAATAGGTCACACCCATCTCACCTACTCCCACTTCTTTACTGGCTCCCCCAACCTTCTGCAATAATTGCCAATGCCCCCTCACTATCCACCATGTCCTCCTTGCCTGCCCCATATGCAACCTTTCCAGAACTTCCTTCATCCCTCACAACTTAATAGCCGAGCTCTTTCAGTATAACTTCCCTTATAAAATTATCTCTTACCTTCACCATACCTTTCTCTACAACCATATTTAATCCTCCTCTCCCACCGCCCTACCTTTTTCTACCTTTCCTTCTTTTTGCACCTCTGCACTTCTTTCGATCCCAGCGTCCTGGCTATTAGCCCCCATCCTTCTCTCAAGACTTCTCCTATCTTTTTTTCCTACCTCTGGAATGATCTTACCTCTCATGCACAATTTGACCCTTGCTGTCGTGGTGCTGCTTAGCCTTAATCAATTAATCAAATTCAAAATACTTTCAAGGTTATTCTTATTACCATTTTTGTGTATTTTTTTAGTATTTCTCTTTTCTGTGAGTGTTCCATTGGAGTTCCAATGTATGGTTCTTATTGTTTGCATTGTTATCTTGCTGCACCTTGAGCATCTTTTATGATGGATGCTGGCACACAAATTTTCATTATTATTATTTGATGGTGGGGCAGATCTTGTTAGATGAATGTTTTCAAAATGATCACCTTTTATGAACTTTAAATTTCATAGAAAGCAGCATCAGACATGATTTATACTGTTATTTTGATTGATATAACCTAAAAGTAGAGTCTAACAAATTTGATCATTTACCCACACAATCTGTGGAATAGCTTTGATTTGACCAATGAGTGCAGTAAGCTCATTTCATCCTTCCCAACCCCCTCTCTCTCTACAATTTTTTTACCCATACACCTCCTATCTCGATCCCAGCTTTCTGGCTTTTACTTCTCGTGTTTCTCTCAATCTCCTTCTGTTTACTCTCCTTCCTACCTCTGGAATGATCTGACCTCTCAGGCACAATTTGATCCTTGCTGTCGTGGTGCCGTTAAGCCCTCATTTAACAAACAAACAAACAAACATTTCATTTTTATGAAGGCATAGAAGTTCTGAAGTGAAATTTCAGTACCATCCAAAAAACAAAAAAACTGGGCTATATATAGGGACAGAGCATAAAAAGATAATGTAGCTCTATTTTATCCCTTTTATCATGAGATTCTTTTTCCGTGTTTTCTTGTATTTTTTGTCTGCAGTGCAAAATTTGTAGGTAAATCTTCTCCCATAATGAAGTACACATACAAATGATATGTTTCTTATTAGACACATACATACATGGGTGTAGCCTGGGGGGGATGGGGGGGGGGGGAGTCAAGAGAGTTATATAAATGCCTCACCCCCTAAATGTAAAAAGAATAAAGTAAGCTATAAAAGTTATAAAATATGTGTAAAGATTAAGATTTTGAGGTGAGGACTTTTTTTGTTCTTCAGTGAAATTTATTCTACGAACAGTTTAACAGACTGCTATTTTCACAAAATAAAGAAGAACAAAAAAAAAACACTCCCAATATGAAAGGCTTGTTCTCTCCCCCACCCCTGCATAGAATAAATACCCCCTATTTTCATTTTTTTACTCCACTTTATTTATTGAAAATTTTACCTTTTCAAATTATCAACTTCATGAAAGGTCACAGAGCGCAAAACAGTTTATTTCATGGCATTCCAATGTCCTGAAGAATTGACACAAGTTTTTAGTTATATGTACCTTTTTGTATGGAGGTTTTTTTGTTTTATTTCTTCTAGGCCTAGATATTTTGTTTCTCCTTAAACTTGTTCTTTATTTTTTTATTCTTTTTCGGAAATCACATAATTTGGAGGGGTGGTACTTATATGTGACAGTCGGTCAGCATTGGGAAAATCACACATATTCTATTTTGGCCCAGTTTCTTTCTAGGTTCTCTTGAGTACTCTATTATTAAAAAAATTTTAGACCTTGAGAGAGTCAAAGTTTCTTTTTCTTTTTCTGGAAATCAGAATAAAAGTATTTTGTGGTTGATACTTTTACCTGACTGTCAGTCGGCAATGGGAAATTCATTCTTATTTTATTTTGCCCCAGTTACTTCTCAGTATCTAGTGACTATGTTTGGTTGTTGCTATGTAAACATTAATGTTTTTGTTGTTGTTATTAATCTACATTTTAGACCTCGACAGAGTCAAACTTATAAACTTAGCATTGCTGATGGGAAGTGACTACACTCTTGGGATACAGGGAGTGGGTTATGTGACAGCGCTGGAAATACTCACAGAGTTTCCTGGAGATGGCACAAAAGGGCTGAAAGAATTCAGGTTAGCGCAAGTACTGTATTCTACATAATAAGCACCCAGGAGGCTACCATCGTGGCCAAATGTAGTTAGGACAAATCCCCACTCTCCTCGATCAATGTTGTAAGTCACATTTTACCAAGTTTTTTGCAAAGCACACAACATTGAATAGGGAAGAGGTGGAGCAAAATGCTGTTTAAAATTGTTGAGCGATTTTGTTCCAACAGTTTTGGCCATGATTGTAGCTTACGAAAATGTTTGTAATTATGCTAAGATCTCTTTCTAATTAAATTATCGAAGTACAGCATACAACCATTCAAAACAGTGAAATAATCTACTGCAGGCAAGTTGTAACCTGGAATTTCCTACCTTTTTGAAGAATTGTTGATTTGCACACTGTCAGCAATGGGTCAGAAATTGGCAAAACAATCTACAGTACTATTCATTCTCATCCAAAAGAATAACTTACTGTATTTAAAAGAAAAAAGGAACAAGTTAAAAGATTTTCTGAGCTTTCATGGTTTGTAAGTTATAATAATCACATTCAGTTGGAGAAACGTTCATAGGTTTGTTGTGCATTTGTACCAATGCACAATAAACTAATCATTATCAAAGGGGCAGAAGTATGTTGTCTGCATCATCTGCTTGTCGTCAAGCCTTTGGGAGAAGTGTACAATGGCTGGATGACATGCATGCACAAACTGTCCATCGGATGAGGATGTTAAAATCAGTCCAGACAGCAGGACAGTCTCTCTGCCTGGTTCTCTTAACACTTTTAGAAGAAAAGTGTGAAACATGGTGTTCAGTTACTGGTCTAAGGTCATGTGCGCTGACAGGTCAGACTGCCACAGAACTTGACTGGTGGTGTTGTGGTCTTCATGGAATGGCACTGTAAAAAGTGGTGAATGGTTTTCCGATTTGATAAAAACCCTCCCATTACATCTTAAGATATGTTTATGACAAACATACAAATAAGGTGCAGCGAAAAAACATCTCTTCCGACCAATTTTTCTGGGGTAGGTCATACACGTTTCCTTCCTTGAAGTGATTCAAATAGTGTCTTGGATTTGCCTTTATGACATGACACTGTACACTGTTAGTCACTTTTCAACACACTTATGCATTCTTTGAAATACAATAACCCCCCTTTCTGCTAAGGTGTAAAAAGCTTAGCCTCTCCTATGCTTTTAGAGTCCTCACCAACACCCAGAACCCTGTTTACAACCTCATTAGGTACCCCAATTTCTCCACCCTCTTTGATAGGACTAAAACCCTTTCCCATCCCATCCCTTCAGCTTACGCATCAAATCAGACCTCCATCTCGGCATCAACCCCGCCACTCTTGGCACTTGGCATCTCTTCTCACCCACTTTTCCTCCTTGGGCCACCCCCCTCCCTTCTATCCACCTGGGCCTCTCTACTCATCACAAAACCCAAACCCACCCTAACCTCTTCATCAACCTCCATAACCAAATCAAAGACACAACTCTCAAACTACACTTCCATCTATACTAATGGCTCCAAGGAAGGCAACAAAACAGCTGCTGCTACCATCATCAAGACATCACCCTCAGTAGCAGGCTTCCCGACTACTTGTCCATCTTCTCAGCTGAGGCCAAGGCCATTCTCCTCCCCTCAACTTTATTGAGTACTCTCTGCTCAGCCACTTTGCCATCTCAGACTCCAAGGCTGTCTTTACTTCTTTACTCAATCTTAAATGAGATAACCCCACATCACTCCTCCCTCATAAACACCTTTCGCCCACCCTCTTCAGCCTCTTCAGGAAAAGTATTCTTTTCTTCTGGATACCCAGCCATGCTGGTATCCCTGGCAATGACAGGGCTGATGCAGCCGCTAAGCTTGCCCTCAACCTTCCCACTACGTCATTTCCCCAAACCCTTTCTGACATCAAACCGCTTATCGCTTCCCTTGTTCGTGACCACTGGCAAACCTCATGGGACTCTTAAAACTCCAAACACGTCATCCAACCCATTATTCCGAACAAACCTACCATCCACAACCTCTCCCGTGCCGACAACGTTCACATTACCCGTCTTAGAATAGGTCACACCCACCTCACTTACTGCCACCTCCTTATTGGTTCCCCCAACCCCTCTGCAACAATCGCCATTGCACCCTCACAGTCCATAATGTTCTCCTTGTTTGCCCCCTGTACAACCTTCCTAGAGCTTCCCTCGCTCCCCGCAACTCAGTAGCCGAGCTCTTTCAGAAAAACCCTCTGGATAGAATTATCTCCTTCCTTCATCATGCTTCCCTCTACACCCATATTTAGTCCTCCTCTCCCACCCCGCTCTCTCTCCTTTTTTTCTTTTTCTTTACCCATGCACTTCCTCTTTCGATCCCAGCTTTCTGGCTTTTAGTTCCTGTGTTTCTCTCAATCTCCCCCTGTTTTCTTTTCTTCCTACCTCCGGAATGATCTAACCTTTCAGGCACAATTTGACTCTCGCTGTCATGGTGCCATTAAGCCCTCAAAAAAAACCCCAAAAAAAACATAGATAAATAGCATACATACATACATACATGCGCACGTGCACACACATACATACATACATACATATATATATATTTTGCTAACTCAAAATAGGCCTGATTTAAAAATTTGCTTTTTAGAAATTTTGTGATCCTTTTTCTAATTTTTTTTAAACATCCTTCCATTGCATCTTAAGATTTGTTGTTGACAAACATACAAATAAGTGCAGTGAAAAACATAACTTTCGTCTAACTTTCTGGGGTCAGTTCATAAAAAAATTTACTTCATTGAAGTGATACGTTCAATAATCTTTAAATGTCTTCTCTCAGGAAATGGTGGGACAGTGTTCAAGACAGCATAACAGTACCAGAGGACACCACACTCAGAACTAAACTGAAGAAGCTTTGGCTGCATGCAGGGTTTCCAAATGACATCGTAGTTGATGCTTATCAAATGCCGCATGTCGATGAATCTCAGGAAAAGTTTTCATGGGGCGTTCCTGACTTTGAGAGCTTGAGAGAATATCCTTTGCTACTGTCATCAATTTTATTTTGATGCAATTGGTCTGGTTACCTGAGGTTCCTAATGTCCAGAACGAATTATATCGAGAGTATTGACATTAATTTATTCATAATTTGTGGAGCACCTGTTGGAGACCCATCAGGGATCAAATTTAGGACTCTAGTGTGGAAAGTTAAAGCTGCAACTACTCAGACACCGAGAGGTCCCTTTGTTATTCCCCCGCCAACAAAGTTGGTGAAGAGGGCATATAGCATCGTTACCATATGTCCATTCGTCCACATTTATTTTCTGCTCAACCCTATGCTGTGTTCAGCTACTGGGAACAAAAGATTTCTGCCCTTGGACAGGAATTCCAATCATTTTTATGAAAGGAAATTTATATAAAGGATATTCTTGCCATCAAAGAACTTCCAACAAATGCATTCCTGACATGAATAGCAACTAAAATATTTGTTCTGGCATGAAGAAAAAAAAGTTGATCAAAATTTGTAATTTATGTTTTGGATATAAATAGAAATATAAACAATAAGGTCTCACTTGAGTAGAGTGGAAACCTAATAGACTAATGATTAACTCCAAATTAATCCGCAATTAATTTTTATTCTGATTTGGTAGATAGGTCAGCAGTGTATCTGGTTTTAGGGGAATAATATCAAGTTGAGCATGTTTTTTGGGGGAGTGTCAGATTTAACTTGGGGTTTAAGTTTTTCTGTTTATGTAATTTTAATGTGGTGCAATGGAGTCATTGAAGATTATAGTGAAGGTTGGAATGATTAGTTGGTTAAGACTACATTTGGTAGATGAGTGGGTGAAAAAAGGTGGCTAGGTTGGGTGGGTGGGGAATGTGGCATGTTAAGTTGATAAAGGCGAGGGGTGGGAGTAAGAGGAATTAATGTTGAATGGAAGATGGCATAATGATTGGTAGATGTAGAAATTAGAATGGGGGTGGGATGGCATGGGGGACAAGATGGGATGGAGTTTGGGACAGGTGGGATGGCATGTGGGATAGGGTGGCATGGCATGTGAAACAAGGTGGTGTCATGACATTTATGACAGGCTGGGATTGCATGTGGGACAAGGTGGGATGGCATTGGAACAGGGAGGGATGGTGTGTGGGACAGGGTGGCATGGCATGTGGTATGGTATGTGGGACAGGTTGGAATGTCATCTGAATTTCAGGTGGGACAGGAAGGGATGGCATATGAGACAGGGAAGGATGGTGTGTGGGACAGGGTAGAGTAGTATGTGGGACAAGGTGGCTTGGTGTATAAGATTCCATGTGGTGGAATATCATCTGGATTTCAGGTGTGATGGCATGTAGGATAGGATGGAATGGTTTGCGGTACAGGGTGGGATGGTATGTGGGACAAGGTAGCAAGGCAAATGGTGGTATGTTATCTTGATGGCATATGGGTCATGTGGTGGATTGGCATCTGGGTTTCATTTATAATTTCCTGTATGGAGGTATGTAGGATGGGATGTCATGTGGGATAGAGGGTGGGATAACATGTGGGACAGAAGGTGGGATAACATGTGGGACAGAGGGTGGGATAACATGTGGGACAGAGGGTGGGATAACATGTGGGACAAAGGGTGGTATAACATGTGGGACAGAGGGTGGGATGACATGCGGGACAGAGGGTGGGATAACATGTGGGACAGAGGGTGTGATAACATGTGGGACAGAGGGTGGAAAGTGTATTATTAGCGGCGAGGGGATTTGTATCGTTTGCGATGTCTGTTTTTTGTTTGTTTTTTGACTAGTCTAGTTTCTAAATGTCCACTGTGTCTAATAGACACAAAGACTATCAAAACGGGGAAAAATGTACTGCGGTATCTCCTTTGCCTTTGGCGATATCTATTTTTAGGGGTATCATCAGGTTTTGTTTTTTTAATGATGAAAAGAATGACATCACATTCTCACTGTTAATGTATTGTAATGAAAATTAATTTCAATTATTTTTCTAATTCAAATTTTTTTTGATGATAGTTTCATTTTTTTAGTTTTTTTCCATTAAATTTCAATCAATAATCATCAACAGTGATTTCAAAATATGCATACAAACTAATGTCATGAATTGGAAAAATAGATTAAATGCTTCTTCTTGGCATATAAAAACATAATAAAAAAAGAAGAAAACCATAAAAATATTTGACAATTTGGATATAATTCGCACATCCCTCCCATTTACTAAACTAGATTTCATGTTTGCCATCTAATAACATATCCAGTGACTGGAGCCCACATGCCATCAGAAACAATTTCAATAAAATACAAAAAAGTCTTATGAGGAATGTGAGGCTGTGATGTCACTACTAGTCTGATATCAGTCATTTCTCTCAAAATCTATAAGAGTGTTAAAACTATCTAACAGAAGAATTTGGGATATTTCCTTCACCATTTTGTTTTTTAATTTCCACTATCATACAGTATATCTGCTTGACCATTTAATTTAGTCCATTACATGGACATTCGCTATACAATGCTAGAAAGAGAATTGCTATTTTTAGAAAATAAAAATATCCCAAACAACCACACAACTAAAGTAATATCCCATACTTTTATATTGAGATATGTAATTTCTTGTAAAATCACTGTAAAATGTGCCACACAGAGTTCTAAAGTGAGAAGATTAAGTTGCAGGTTGTGTATGAGCCTGTGGGAATTTATTTATAGCACAGAAGGTTAGCAACCTCGGGCTGCTATCAAATTGGGCTTAGCTTATGTCCACGCATATTTCCTTTGGAATTGAATAGCTGTATGATGTCATGTACCACTCTTCTGTAGAATATTAATGAAGATCGGGTAGTTGGCATGACCGTATGCTGATTGTTTATTTCTTTAACTTTCTGTATTACATTTGCCATGGAGAAGTTTGGTTGGGCAAGAGCCAAAGTGGACGAGTTATTAAATCCTGTGCAGAAGAAAATGAAAGAGAAAGTGGTGAGTTTTCTGTACTATTCACAGTTCTAGTTGAGAAGCATCAAGTCAATCAATTATGGCAGCCTTGTCCAAGATTAGTGTGACTAGAAATGGCTCTGGATGTTAAGGAGGAATATTCCTTGGCATTTTCATTTTCACATGATATGAGTTCTATTATAAAGAAACATTGGTGAAGAAGCCATGTTGATATCTTATTTCATCTTGAAGTTATTACATATCAAAGATTTTACCAGTGTGACCTCACAGTGTACATTGTGATGTCATCAAGGTAGATATACAATTTTTAAAGTATTTCTATAAAAAATGAAAAATAAATTTGTATGTAAGAGTGTAAGGTACATGAGCAGATGGACAAAGCACGTTCTTGTAACGTGCGTGTTATACCCCATCTCAATCAAAGAAAAAACCTCCAATAATTTAGAAAGAGACTGTCAAGTTTGACTCTCATCCACTTGCACCATGAAAACTGGAATAAGAACTGAATAAGAACTGGCCTTGTGGGTCATCATGGTCCAGCGAAAGGATTTAAGTGGCTATCAAGAGCCACACTGACAGAAATGGTACCACAGAATGTAATTGATTCTGCTGCAATTAGGTGAAATAAAAACCTGATTGACATGTGTTGATCGAGTGGAGATACTCATGGCCAGATTATATTTGGTCATTTTTCATCATAGCATGGCACTTGTGCTTAGATGCCCCTTTTACTTCCAAGTGCCCCTTCTAAGTCACGAATGAGAGGTCAATGGGAGGAGAAAGGGGGAGCTAAGTCAAAATAGTCTATAACAATCAGAGGGACAAGATAACAGTGACCATTAATCGTATGTATCCTCTAGATTATAGCATACCATACCTGATCTGCAGTACAAGCCAAAAATGGTTACTCCAAAACTTTGACCAATCAAGTGCTGTTGGAATTTTCCCTTTTGTTACCCTAATCAATCAGCTGCAGGACTTGCTTCAAAAGTGTAACCAATTCCATCAACTTTTTTCCCCAAGTGAGTCATGTTGTACAAGGAGACTGCAGTAATAGAGCTTGGAGAAAAATGAGGGTGGAATTTTTATATGACTTTTGTAGGTACAGCTCAAGAGTGCCTGCTTATATAGCAGGTATGGTCAACTATGCAACGATTTATAGCATATGTACACATGATGGCAGATTAAGGATGCTTGTTTTGGATGACTATCAGGTGACTGGGGCTAGATTTCAATAATAATTGAGAGAAGTAATGATTTAAATATAATAAATTATCATTAAGTTGCCATCATACTAGTACATATTTTATATTTGTTTTAATCTACAGACTCAAGGGCGAATAAATTCCTACTTCTTTTTGCAACCAAACCTTGGGGAACCAACAACGATTATTAGTGAGAGGGTCAAAAAAGTTCTGAAGAAGCTGTCCAAGCAAGAGTATGGTGAAGACAGTAGCGACGCTAGTGAGGATAATTCTGAGGCTAAGAGAAGGAAGAAAGGAAAAGGGAAGGTATCAAAAAAGATCAAAGATTCTGAAGGTGATTCAAATGAGATAAGGGAAAGGATAAGTCAGGAGACAAAAAGATTTAGAAGCACAGAGACAGGAGGAAGAGGGGAAACAAGATGGGGGAGAGGGGGAAAATAAAGGAATGAAAGGAACAAAAAGGAAACAAGATAGCAAGGAAGTTTATCAGGTTGGAGGAAATAAAGTAAAGAAGACTTTGAAATCCAACGCACAATCTGCGAGGAAGAGAAGAGAATTAAAAGTCATGGATGCTTGTAAGGATGAAGATTCAGGGGATGAAGATAAGGAGAGGTTTGGTCATTTATATAAGAAAGGACAGGGAGGTGTTGGAGAGAAGAATAAGATGAATAGAAGGGGTGGGAAGAGTGTAAGAGGACAGGGTAAGAGGAGTGGATTATCCTCTGGGAAAAGTCCTGCACTACCTTTGCTACAAGATCAGAAAGAATTTGAATTAGACGAGGATGACTTGGTGATGATGGCGTTACAAAGGAGCAGAAGGCCTTCAAGAAGGCAGGTCAACTACTCTGAGAACATCGGTGGAAATGAAGAAGATAATTCCCAAGACTCTGGGGTGGAGGATGTTGAGCAAGAGAGGCAGGATGAGAACGAGGTGGTGGAAGCAGTTGTGGTGAATCAGAGGAAGGGAAAATTTATGGGGACACTTAGGGGAAAAGGTAGGAAGGGTTTGAAAGGGAAGCAGATTGCTAAGAAAGACGTTTCTGTGGCAAAATGGACTGGACCTTGTCTTTCAGAGAGTAGTAGCAGTGAAGATGAATGATTTAATATCTAATATATCAGATGTTCCTTTTCTGCATCATGACTCCAAATTACTTGTAACAGATAGCTACAGATTTCTCCTATTGCTGATTTCTATATTTTGTCTATCTCTTAGATGTTTTCCCTTTTATTATCACTGATGGATTTTTTTTTGTAGTTATTGTTTTCTGATGCTCAGGTGAAGAGTGACTAATTGCACCACTTTTTAGGCCCAAAGTTTCTTCCTAATAAGCACCAATGCTCTGGGGGCCTGTACAGTGCTAGTGGAACTGCATTGTGTGAACTGGTTCTATACTAGCCCCACAATAAACCATTATAAAAACTGACCTTTAGATGCAAAATAAACAAATAATGTAACAAAACTTATTTTAAGTCTTCTAATTAAATTATGTTAGTTATGTTTGTTAGTCAAATTTTTTTGGGTGGGCACTTATTAGAGGAGGGGTGCTTAATACTTGAGTACCGTAATTTACATTTATTTATTTAAGATTGTCACCTTGTCTTCCATTTCAGTCTTAATGTGGCACCAAGATTTATTCCAAGAAATCCTTTTTGTAAGCAAATTTAAACCTACCAATTGGGGAGTAGGGTTGAAACTGTCCTAGGGCTAGAGGTGACACTGTCCTAGGGATAGGGGTGAAACTGTCCTGGGCTATAGGTGACACTGACCTAGGGATAGGGGTGAAACTGTTCTAGCGCTAGAGGATAGGGGTGAAACCGTTCTACGACTAGAAGTGACACTGTCCTGGGGATAGGGGTGAAACTGTTCTACAGCTAATGGTGAAACATTTTAGGGATAGAGGTGACACTGTCCTAGGAATAGGGGTGAAACTTGTCCTAGGGCTATAGGTGACACTGTCCTAGGGATAGGGTGAAACTGTTCTACAGCTAATGGTGAAACTGTCCTAGGGCTAGAGGTGACACTGTCCTAGGGATAGGGGTGAAACTGTTCTACAGCTAATGGTGATACTGTCCTAGGGCTAGAGGTGACACTGTCCTAGGGTAGGGGTGAAACTGCTCTAGGGCTAGAGGTAACACTGTCTTAGGGATAGGGTGAAACTCTTCTAGGGCTAGAGGTGACACTGTTTTAGAGCTAGGGGTGAAACTGTCATAGGGTTAGAGGTGACACTGTCCTAGGGATAGGGGTGAAACTGTTCTAGGGCTAGAGATGAAACTGTCCTAGGGCTAGGAGTGAAACTGTCCTAGGGCTAGGGGTGAAATTTTCTTTTAAAAGATCTGGAAATCTTTTGCTGCATTTGTTGGCCTTCGTTATGTAAGATTATTGTATGTGACCATCTAAGCTTTTCATACAAAGCGAAGGGACATACACTGTTATTAAATGGAGTCTACTTGAAATTGTTCCAAGGACTGGGTTGTTGGTATCTCAAGTAGTGTGTAATGACTTGCTTGTTTCCAGTCCTCCCCTCCTGTGCCGCTGGCATTGCTACCAAATATCACAAGCAGTGGTACAGCATCTGGTTTTCAACCAGAGGATGTAGGTCCAATCCTGGATTTGGTCAAACCAGAAACATTAAAAATGGTACCTGTTGCTTTGCCTCGTGCTCATTATTGAGACAATAAAATAGGGTGGTATAAGTGGAGTTTAAGGGGAAAACAATGTTTGTCTTGTGGAAAGAACTTGAAAAATTAAAAAAGTTGGAATTTGTGGGAACGACAATATGTTCCATCAAAAACAAGACCACATTTCCATACAAATACTAGAACTGATACTCTGAAAAAATACCTTAATAATTATATGGCTCAGTTCCTGTTGCATATATCTCTACGTCATTAATGAATGTTAAATTAGATTTATTATGTCTGCAAGAAAAAGATTTGAATGTAATTTCTATTCCATGCTGTTTTTCTTATTGTCAGTCATATTAATGGACTTCTATTGATTGGAGGTGAAATATAAGATTTTTAACAACCTTGAATTAACCTCTCTGAGAAGCAACAAAATCTGTGCAACTAAGTGGGGCGAAAATCCTATGCGTTGCTGGTACAGTACAGCTAGCTAGCGGTGTGTGCTCATGCAGTCAATGCAAACAAACTTTGTTCATTCCTTTTGCTAAGAACTCTAAAAATCTGTAGAAAAGCCATAAATGGATCAAAGTTTGTGGCAGGCTACATGAACATCTAAATGTCAATGCATTGGTCATGCATGATTGTGGATTTGAGGTTTGTTTATCACCACCTAGTAACCGCATTGCTATGGTGAGTGTGGCCTATTACCTAACTTGAAGAGCTCAGTTGAAGGAATTCTTATAAATTTTCATGTGAATTTACAGTATATGAAAGAGGATTATTATATATATATATATATATATATATATATACATATATATATATATATATATATATATATATATATATATATATATATATATATATATATATATATATATATATATATATATATATATATATATATATATATATATATATATATTTATATATACATATATATATATATATATATAAATATATATATATATATATATATATATAAATATATATATATATGTTCAGAAGATTCATCTGAATTATAGATTTCTGATATCGTTTTAAAGTTTGATAGATATCGGTTCATTTTTGTTTACCAATAGTTGTATCCAATAAATTCCTGTCCATGTTACCTCGTTAACAGTGGCGCTGGAATCGGGGGCCAGGGAGGCCAAAGTCCCCCAATTATTTTGTTGGGAGCTAAGTACCATTTTGCCCCATCCTATATATTTTTGGATATAAGAGGCTCATATACATTTGTTTGGAAAAATGAAAGATAATTAATTGGAGCTAATTTTAATTTTATGTATCACTTACACACTTCTTTCGACAAAAGACAAAGAACTTTCTGTTGGTATTTTTGTAAATGGTATATTTTTGATACCGTATCAATTAAAATTGGATGTTTCTGATATCGGTTATGAATATCATAAGAATTGGTTTATTAAGGAATCGTAAACATATTTATCTGATATCGGGTATGAATATCATAAGAATTGGTTTATTAAGGAATTGTAAACAAATTTATCTGATATCGGTTATGAATAACATAAGAAGTGGTTTATTAAGGAGTCGTAAACAGATTTATCTGATATCGGTATGAATAACATAAGAAGTGGTTTATTAAGGAGTCGTAAACAGATTTATCTGATATCGGTTATGAATAACATAAGAATTGGTTTATTAAGGAATCGTAAACAGATTTATCTGATATCGGTTATGAATAACATAAGAATTGGTTTATTAAGGAATCGTAAACAGATTTATCTAATTTTAAAGGATTAAGGGTCGAAATTACACAGGTCTACTTTTTGATATTTTGTTTAAAGAAATGATTTTGATTCATTTCAACATTCGTATCAACGGTTTTCATTTCCATCACATCGACGAAAAACATGTTAGAATATTCTCCTTTAAGCCAATTGAGTTGATTCAATAATACCAGGCATTATTGAGAGACCCTTCCAACAGTTCAAGCATTTATTTTTGACAGAATACATAACTAATAAATGAATACAATTTTTGTTTAGTTGTCTTCAATATCCATAAGTTCAACATCTCTATTTTTAAGGTATTCATGTAGTCGGGCACCCCTCGACTGGTTGTCATATACTGTATGTAACATTGACTTGCCTGCTAAATTTGGATCATGTAGTTTAACAAATGAAACGGGGATCTATAACTGAATTGTCATACCTTCACAATGATGTGACTACTTTATATGAAGTTCAATAGGGCTGCAGGGAAAGGCACTGCTTTGCACTTCCTGCAGCATGTGCAATGCTAACATATTGCAGGATTTGTTTTATTTTACCAGATTTTTGCAGCTAATTTGCACAAAAAAAACCTTTGTCCTTTGCAAAAAATTGTTATTTTGAATAAAGTAATATATTTCAACAGTTCGTTTAGGTTTTAGTAGGACTATTGAGGATATCTGGTTTAATATTTATTTGTATAGGTTGATCTCAATTTTTCTAGCTTTTTCAATAATTTGATGAAGCTGAAGTACCAAGCGTCAAACAGTCAAAAACATGAATTATTGATAGAAGTGTTAATATTTGTTTAGGCCTACATTATCCTTAAACGTATAATGCAGTGTCCATGCTATTTCTTTATGATATTTGTCCCACAATTATATATCGAAATTCTGGCATAGAAATTAATAAACTCTCTACAAACGTACCTCTGATATTCTTCCTCTGCATGTATATGAGATGTCTTGCAGCCGATGCGATAACGTTGGGGAATGTTGTGGTGTTAAATATTGAGAGAGGCTTCATTTTTATAGGATTAACGGATCATCAGTTGTACCTAAATGGTAACAAGGTCTATTATTCGTGGCAGACTATAAATAACAAATCTTGTATTCTTTTTAATATATTGATTTGAGAAATAAATTTGATTGAATAATGCGATCATCTACATGATGTTTTGTTGACTTGGTCTTGATGATATATCTTATTATCGTAATTAATAAGAAGAAATATACATTTCACTTGCAAACGGGATGACATATGGTGTCACGAAATCAATAATTCTAATATTGCAATTTTGATAAGTTTTTTATTTTTGAAACTAGACATATACGTAATTGTTAAAACAATTTCTTCAGCAGGGTTAGTAAAAGAATGCGCTGAAAACAGCACAAAAGTGCAAGCGAGCTCATACATGACACAATAAATTTGACCAGAGGCGTAACTAGGGCCCTACGGGCCGGGGCGAGTAGGGCCTTGCGAGCCCCTATGGTACATAATGAATATTTTTTTTACGGGCCCCTTATAGCGCCCGGATCGGGGGCTGCATTTGACTTTAATAGATGAAATTATATGCAGATGGTGTATTCATGATAGGAATGTTATAACTTTCCTTCCTTTTTGGATGCTTGTAAGATTAAACGGACTATGGAAAAGATGGTCCGTAGGATCTGATGGGGTTTTTCTACCCGTACACGCCAAACTGAACCATTTTGGACTATTGATCTCGGCTTTATGACCAACATTCCAATTTTGGACAATAACTTTTTATTTTGTAACTAAACTTTTTAATTTTGGACAACACAATATTTGGACTGACAGAACCCCCTTTTCTAAGCGGCTTGAGGGGTGGGGTGGGGGTTGAAAGGGGTGAAGGGGGTAAAAGGGTGTGAAGGAGGGGAATGAAGGGGGAATGAAGGGGGTGAAGGGGCTAAAGGGGGAGTGAAATAGGGGGTAAAAGTAGGGGGGAAGTGAAAGAAGGCTCTCATCATTATCCACACTGGGTCGTTATTTTCAACACATATTTGTTCATCCTAGAAAATTGTTGATTTTACCACCTCATTTGCATAAATACTCGGAAATTCTGTGAGATAGTGTTGAGGACTAGTTGCTCTTTGTGTTCTTGGACAGAAAGACGGCTGGACGTAATCGACCAGGGTCTCTTCTGCATAACGTTGTGTATTTTGCACAGCTATTAATGCGGAATCAGCGACCTTTCTAAGGCTTGCTCGTTCTTGTGCGATCTAAATACCTTAGATAATTCTTTGGTATATAGTTATATATTGGCGTGATAAATATACAGTACAACTTCTTCGGTTATTTCAGATTCTTTGTCTTGAAAGCCATTTATGTGTGTGTAGTGTAGCCTCAATGTAGGTCCATACTCACCAGTGTGCGATACGCTGTAATCGGCTTCACACCAGACATGCCAGACTGACAGGAAAATTAGGAGCGAGTCTCCACTGTTACTTTGAGGCATTAAATGCCAACTTTAAGTACAAGTATTTTCCTAATTGCTGCTGTTATTAGCTCAATTTGTGACGTCTTTTTCTTGTGCTGTAATTAGCTAGTATATATTGCATTATATTTGGCGTAAATTATTATTCTTGGCAGCTTGATAATCAATTATCCGCTGTCAATTGGTATCTTTTCCCAGAGTTTTATTCTGGTTATATTTCAGCAGTATTGTCCACACAAGGGTAAATGTTCGGTTGTAATTGGCTATTTCGAAACTTTTTCGAGTGACACCAACATTTTGGGCTTCATGGAGCAAACATTTATATATTTTTCGTTTAGTACAAAATTTCGGCACTGCTGCTTTCCAAAGAAAGTTTAAAAAGAGAAGTACATCCATTAAATTAAATCAATGCAAAATAAGAGAGGTTATAGAGAAAATTACTTGTGCATGTCAGAATAAGTCGAAGTATCTTACTTCGGAGGGTATATGGAGTAAACGCTCTATACCTAGATAATATGATCATAGATGAGTGTCGTGTCGGATACTAATGCTGTATCCCACAATAATAATGCACAACTGACTGAAGATAATGGTATGGTTTGAATTAGAAGACATTAACTTCACAGATATAGATTCTGTCAATTCAATGTTTTACATTAAAAGAAAGAAGGCAAAACGTATATCGAGCTAAATTGGGCTCACAATTTTGTGCAAAGCCTTGTAATGGTTGCTCTGTGTCTTTTATAGTTGGTTGGAAGAAGGTGACTGAAAATTACCTAAAATACTGGAAAGACTTTATTGTTGTTAAGGCCAGTCGACACGCCGAAAACTTATAGCAGCTTACAGATATTTAAGTTCAGCATATATATTGATATACAATATATTGTAAACATACACATTGAACTTATGTTCGGCCTTGTACAGCCGATATTCAACTGTTTAAGTTTCACCAAGGATGTACATACGCCTACACCGTATTTACAAGGTAACAAGCTATTGTTACTTCTGGTCTTGCATAACCGACATTTCAAGATTTGATTGTTTGCTATGCGAGGAACAAACAATTTTTTTGTCTTTTTAAGTCATGCATACGTAACAGTCTAATGTGTCTGTTACTTCCATTATTTTGCATAAATGCAAAATATGATTTGACATTTCAAATACATATAGACAAATGGAAAAGTTTTTTATGCGAGAAATTACAGAGTTTTAAGATCTGTTACCAAAATCGTTTAGAAATCCCGGGGTTCGAAATTTCAATTACGTTCTTGATCCTTTTCGGAGGTTTGCACTTATGCATATACCCACAGCCTACATTAGACACGGCCGATAAGGGTGGGTCGAGTACGTTTTTGGCGTAAGAAGGGTCACCTCTCGAGCAGTGGCGTGGTGGGTCATGTTTAAATGTAGAAAAGAGCATTTTGGTGCCCCTCCCTCCCCCAAAAAATAAACAGGAAATGCTGAAAAGAGTAAAACGTTGGACACATATATATCTAAATTGGCATGCACCCTTTAGGAAATTGCTTGCAATTGCTTATAAAAACTGTTTTTTTTTTAATGGTTCAACATTCTTGAAAGTTTTCCTTTTCAAGACAATGGTCTCCCACCTCCCACAATCTTTTTGTGTGTATTGCTTTTTGAGTCCATTGGTCTACATCGCATGTTCTTAGGGATGGCTAACGTGAAGTGGAAACAACGATCCCTTACAAAAGTAATTTGCACAAACCCCACTATCATCGTCAATATTGACATTTTGATATGCTAATATCTAAAAAGGGAAAGGCGGGAGTGCTCTTTGAGTGGCGTGCTCTTGTACACTTATGCGAAAAAGACGTGAATCGCTACTGCTTTGATTCAGGTGTCATTTAGTTCATTGGGGATTGTAGGTAACAAAATATTAACACATTTCTAGATGAAGCGGCCCTTGAATTATAATTGCATTTCCCATGCATGTGGCATTTGAAGTACAGAATAAAAGGTTAACGTGACACTGGAATTTTTTTTACATATATATATAAATATATATATATATATATATATATATATATATATATATAATATATATATATATATATATATATATATATATATATATATATATATATATATATATATATATATATATATATATATATATATATATATATATATATATATATATATATATATATATATACTGAATTGAATCATTCTCCTATCATAACTCGCTGTTCATAGGCCTACAATATCATCTTCAAATGACAAAGAACACGTTTCGTGAAAAGTTTGATGAACTTTGTATTGCTTTTCGACAAAGAATACGTTTCGTGAAAAGTTTGATGAACTCTGTATTGCTTTTCGACAAAAATACGTTTTGTGAAAAGTTTGATGAACTTTGTATTGCTTTTTATCAGTAATGATGTAGAATCATATCATTTTTAAATCCCGAGCTTTGAAATTTCGTATACAGAACAAATAGATGTTTTACAATTAATAAATTATTCAGATGAATCAGCGTGTAACCAGTTCGTGTATAAGCTATTTTGATTCATCATATCAGGAATAATCAGGTAAGACTTATTTTTAGTTAAAAAAATTCTTCGTAAATGGGCACCTTTAAAACTTTACAAAGAAGATGGGAGAGGGCACGTCAGTTTATGTCATGACAATGGCCCGGATCTAATATAGCAATATTTGCCCTACATGGCCCATTTCAAAGATGCTCCACTAATGAAATTTGGGGTTGTAAGATATAAGCAGGGAACACAAAGGTAGGCAGAGGTGATGTAGGGCTCTCTGGCTGTTGGGCTCCCAACTTTATCTTCAGGTAAAATTCAGAACAGTGTATGCGCTTTAAATTTCACAATTTCAGTCCTTTTGACGATGTTTTGTTACTTTCTTTAATGAAAAGACACATAAAATCTTTGAAAAAAGGCACTTGTCCTCTTTGAAATGGCACTTTTCCTTCTAAAAAAAGGGCACTTTTTCTCTCGGAAAAGGGGCACTTTTTTAACTTTTGAGAAAAGTGGAGGGCTCGTGTCCCCTGTGCCCTTTGGTTCTATCGCCTATGCTGGGGACGAAGCCCCTGGAAGCGATATACATTTCTCGAATTTGAGAGCAGAAATCTGCTTATATTGTGTCAACTCCAAGGTTGAAGCCGTGTTAGGGGCCCAAGGGTCGAAGCCCCGGAAGTCATGCGTTTCTTGTGGTTTTGATATCAAGCAGACAAAACATTGCTTAAACTCGTATCAAATGCAGGGCGTCGGAATCTCTGTGGCTTTGGGGAATTTGGTAGCAAAAAATTGCTTAAAATTGTGACAAATCTAGGGGCGATTGGCAAAGCCATGGTAGGGGCCCAGGGGGCGATTCCCCGGAGGCCCTATACGTTTCTCTTGATTTTGATAGCATGAAATTTGTTTAAAATTCTGTCAAATCTAGGGAAAGCCCCCGGAAGCCCTGAATTTCTACCGATTTTGGTAGCAGAACATTGCTTAAAATTGTCTCAAATTCACATTATTATAGGTAAAAGGAATATACAGTTTGGAACGTTCAAATGTTCAAATGTAGGATCCCATTGCGTACAATTTTTTTTTTATTACAGTCAGCCTTAGTTGACCAATTTCCATTATATAATTTTGATCGAATTTTTTGTGGTGTAGTGTTTTTCGGTCTGTGAATGGGTATCAATATTTTTCAGTTGATCAAAATCATTATCTTTATGAATAAGTCAAGATAATGATGTGTATTTATAGCTATCTAGGTTACACACTCCTTTACTTTGACCCTATATGAGTTGTAATTAAATGTTGCACTAAGAATGTAAAGGTTGATTTGAAAGTCACGAATGCTCACTTAATTACTATGCGTTTTCTTGAATTCGTTTTCATATCTCGTTTATCTCTTATATCTAAATTGATTCAACAGTCAACAAAACGACGAAATATAAGCGGCTCATTGTTTAGGAAGCCCTACTTCAAGACCTTCAGCAAGGGCATGAACAAAGTGTGTACGACAGCTCCCTGAATTACTATTCATCTTAGAGTTTTTTCGGTGCTGGCGAATATTACCTTCTTGGTTGGACAATCTATCAAAGGGCACTGACAGGGTAAGGAATTACAATCTTTCTTCCTTTGCAGATTAACATTTTGATTTTGATATATTTAACTCTTAGGTTTGCATGACTCAAGACAAATTCGTGCAACAAGTTTATATTACCCGATTTGCCGTGATAATATCTACAAAAACTCGACTCAAGTCAGTGCATGATGGAGTTTCATGCACTTTCATCCTGCATGTCCTGTTGACGATCACCCTGCCAAAAACTTGGCTGGTACTGGCTTCACATTAACACTTTGCCAATTACCACATTCAGTCAAATCCCCCTCCTTTGCCATGTAACTATATTAACTTATTGCTTTTGTCACCAGGGATGGTTTCAATGTCCCATCATATCCTCCTGAACAGGTCGTACAGTATCGACTATTTTTAGTGTCGGCTGTGAGTTGCTCAACTCTTATACAGGTAATACCTGATGCCTTGCCATACTTCATGTTTTGCAGTACCTCTATGATCTCGCGTTTTGATGTGTAACCTGTCTGAATGTCAAGTAGAACTTCATCCTCAAGTATAATTGTCATCAGTTTCGTTCAGATTTTCTCTATTTAAGGCCTCTTCAAATGGTTCCTCCCATATGCACCGTTCTCTCACCTCGTTTTCCTTTGTAAACATTTTGCCATCCTTGCTTTTAATCCGTACAACTGCCTTTAATCTGTCGTTGCATAGCTTTCGTGTACTATCATAAATACCTAGACATCAAGAGTAGCATCATATATGCACCCGGTAACCAACGATGCAAATGAGGAGACTAAAGATGGGTTCTGATAAAGTGCGTCAACGTACAATTGACAACATCTGAAGACACGACACGATCATTGTTATGAGTGACATCACAGAATAACAACAATGAATTGGGCGTCATCTTTTAAACATGATAATCGCGAAGTGTCCACGTCATATACAACAGTTTTAAAAAATCGCCCAAACTGCCAAAACACAATAATTTCCATAACATTGATAAAATATCAATAACCAAATATTGTCCTTTTGCATTGCCATATTTAGTTTTGATGGAAGCCACGCCCAAAGAATTGACTATATTGGTCACAGGCGGAGCTGGATTCCTGGGTCAGCATATTGCCAAACACTTACTAATACAAGATATTTTTCCAGTGAAGGAGGTCAGGACTTTTGACATTCAACCGTTCCAAACAGTTCCTGAATTAGAAGGTAAATTACATCATCCCCAACTTTTATCTTGTGTACACTAATTTTAATGGCTGTTAAGGGCAAGCAGTGTAATAGCTACCGCCCCAAATATGTGTGCATGTGGAGGGGTAGGGTTCATTTGTATGTATGTGATACAGGACTATGGTTTAAACAATTTGGTGTACAAACCGTGTTGATATATTATTCCGTTTTGGATTTAGTATATTACTTGTCAATAATTTCACCACTGAGTATGTTGATAAGTGACCTTTCAGAGTGGTCATTATTGCATATCAAGGTAAAGTTTATGTCATTCTTAGAAAATTAATTGGCTTTTTCCAAATTATTGGAAGCATATTTTGTTTAATTATTGAGATGAGTTCACTTAACAAGAACATGCAAGAACTGCTCAATGTACTTTATACTCTAAGTGGAAGAAAAAAGAATTAGAAAGAATTATCTTGGATCTGCAATTATGACATCACACTGTTCACTTTAAGGTCACGCTGCATCAAACTGTTGAAATCTTTTTAATGCACTAAATCCTACGCGGATTAAGATATCAACGTGGTTTTTACCAGTCTGTTTCTTTAATAGTTCTCTATACCATGTAATTAAAATTCAATGTAATATTTCTTTAAAGTTTTATGGATTTGCAAGGGTCATTAAAAAGTCCATTTGAAAGTAGAACCTCCATTCCTATTTCGAGAATAGGTGCAAGCTAAGCGAAGACATTATGCAGGGAATAAAGATTGTTGAAATCAAAGCAGGGCCATAATAGTTTCTTCACATGTTCATAGTAATATTTTGTCCTTTTGTCATTTATCATGCAAGGCAGACATATAGGCATTTGTCCTTTAAACTTCAAATGACACCTACATTGTTTCTGTTTGACTTTCTATTTTGAAGTGGATTACATTTTAGGGAAAACAATCTTTGAACGTTGAAATGTCAAAACAAAGTTTCAGGATAATTTGAGATGCGAAATTTTTCACGTAAGATAAATATGCATTGCTGACATTCATTATGCAATCTCTAGCTGATTGTTGATAGCGGTTTTTAAGCAAAGTTTAAAAAAAGTCTTGTCCGCGTCTATTGCCTTTCTTCTAATAATATTAAAAGTATGAAATCAAAAGGTCAAAATAGTTGTCAAACTTACAAATGTTTGTAGCGGATTTACTCAAATGTATTGATGACTAAAATATTTACACCCGCATATTTTAATTTTGAATTAGAAATATTATAGTCATGCATCACAATTTTAAAATAGGATGAAAGAAATATATCAAGGGCATGCAATAGAAAGTGGAGAGCTATTTGGCTGATAACAAAAGTTAAATTTTCATATTTTAAAAAAAAATAATTTTTAAAATTGAAAAAAGTTCTACCTGATAATTTCATAAGCATTTATGCGTTTATGCTTATCAGTAAATCCTGAAGCAATGTAGATATAATGGAGCATGTAAGTGTTCTTCAACGAAACAAGATGTTACAGTTTTAAGACTTCCAGGCTGTATATCATCTAGTCATGAACCGTCTGGTACCCCTGGTCTACCTACTGTGGTGTAGCGGTTATCATACCTATCTACAGACCACGAGGCCATGGGTTCAAGCCTGGGTTGGGTAGACACGCCAGTGTACCACAACTGGTTATAAAAGGCCGTGGACATTGACTTGGTTGTCGATGTTATGTCTGTCCGTACTTCGTACCTGTGTTCTCGCCGGGTCGTATTAAGCCTTTCGTGATAGCATTGTTACTATCATAACCGAATACGCAGGCGACGATCCCGTCATTGTAATTGTGTGTTAACTCGTCGTCGTCGTCTGGTACCCAGTACATGTTCCTAATCGAGAGATAAGATTGCTCTCCCAATCGGGATATATTTCACAATAGTTTCCCACAATGTATCTTTCCATGTTTGAGCATGGAATACTTTTAATACAAAGTATTTTTTACGATAGCGTCTGAAATTTTTCAAAGAAACGTTTTAAAATTCCACAAGTGAATATAAAGAAATCAATGAAAATGTGATCAGACTTTTCTTGTGTATATTTGCGCAAGTTTGTTTTGTTTGCAAAATGATAAAAACGAACTTGAATTAAAACAAAGCTTTAATAATCAATTATTGATAACTTATTTCCCCTCTAAGGATATGAGCAATGTTTTAATAAATAACGTCAATTCTAATTTACTTTTTATTTCTTTAGTTGGACAAAAATCTTAACATTCTACAGAGTGTTATGGATGGCACCACATTTCCCAGACGGCCGTACGCGGAGGCTATAGGCTACAATCGGCAAATGTCATATACATTGAATGTCTTTCCCAAACGATTGAAAATATCCACGACGGTGGTCTGTATTCTTCATAGCCTCTCTCACTGGCGCCGCCCTCCCTGGCGTCAATGTGAGTGTATTGAAGTATTGAAATTGTAAGATCATATAGTATAGTGTGTATGTTTTTAAAGTTCTTTACTTTGATACAGGCTGTTATATTTTGTTTCTTAGTTAAGGCTCAAAATGGACGGGAACTACGACACATCATTGGTAACATATGCAATGCAGATGATGTAACACGTGCAACTCGTGGGGTAGATGCTGTGTTTCACACCTGCAGTTTGATTGACGTGTCTGCCTACCCAGATACGGAAAAGATAAAAGCAGTCAATGTTACAGGTAAGGGTTTCTAAAATATTTTTTGCCTATAAAAAAATAAAATAAAATTCAATGCTTTATTTAGCCAGCATGTCACCAAATATCATAAAATACAAAACGGTGAACAGGAACTTGCACCTGCACGCGAAAAGGGCGAGATGACAAACTCGGGAAGAGGGCGTTTTCTACGACGTTACTTACAACATTACCTAGAGCTTAGTGATCAAGTTCTACACTTCTAAAACAAGACAAAAGTCAACGACGGAAACGACTTGCTCTTTTCAATTACCACACTTTTGCCACATGTGCGGGGAAGGACAAGGATGATCAATTTGAACCGTTTTTTATTTATTTATTTTCAAGGTTTTATGCAATTAAAGAAACGTAGCAAATAATACATTTATCTATCAGAATGTTAAATATATATTGTGTTATAGTGTGAAGACTAGAATATATAGATTGTTCTGAAATCTATCAAAACCGTTATTAATATCAATTCCGTTGCATGAAGCATTTTCAAGCAACTGAGAGTACACCGCATTACGGAGGCTACATGGAAAAGGTATAATATGTAGTTTACACTGCGTGATATTTTGCATATGCTGATACGGAGGCTAAAAATGCATGAATTTGTAATGATACATAAAAAATGCATACTAATATGTATGTTTATAGAGCAGCGAGCAGCGACTTTCCAGTCCTCCATTGCCGTTGTTTGAATGGGAAGTAATTGAATATGACAAAGACGGATTGAATATCCATCATACATTCATACACTCAATCAAAATTTAGCCGGAGAAGTCTGATGATTTTTAGTAACTGAAATTTTAGACAGAAATTTTTAGATTTACATTACAGTTTTGAGTTGTCTTCTCTTTCATACATCACAACTTTTGCATACATTAAGAATTATTAAAACATAGATTAGCCATAAAGTACAGATGTATTTGACGTAATTTAAAGACTATACTGTTTCAGAATCCAAAGCTCGTTTTGGTGATTTGTCCATATATAATTTACTTTCACAACCGATGTTAATGTACCATTGACATCTTGAGGATACAAAGTTATATATACATATATATATATATATATATATATATATATATATATATATATATATATATATATATATATATATATATATATATATATATATATATATATATATATATATATATATATATATATATATATATATATATATATATATATATATATATATATATATATATATATATATATATATATATATATATATATATATATATATATATATATATATATATATATATATATATATATATATATATATATATATATATATATATATATATATATATATATATATATATATATATATATATATATATATATATATATATATATATATATATATATATATATATATATATATATATATATATATATATATATATATATATATATATATATATATATATATATATATATATATATATATATATATATATATATATATATATATATATATTTTGCATTTAAAAGTTTGAAATTTTATAAAAACTGTTCACAAATATGATATATACAGCTTCTATAGTATAATTTCTAGTTTTGCGAGGTTTTCAATAGAACAATTCTCCATTAGCTGATAAGATAATGTAATTCGATTGTTGTGAATCGTGTGCAATTTTATTATTCGTGATGTTCGCCTACTATTAAGTGTGAAATAGGCAAAGAATTATTAGAGAAATTGTGTTTTTTTATGATTTATTTTGCATCAGTATCAAACTATTGATTAGATATCTTCTAAATTTATCTATTTTCATTTATTTACTTATAATCTCACAGGCACTGAGAACATTCTACGGTCATGCGAAGAGAATTGTGTCAAATTCGTCATCTACACGAGCAGCATAGAGGTTGCGAATACCACCGAAACCATAAAAAACGTCACAGAAAACACAGCTGTTATTCCTCCGGAGAAATATGTATTCCCAGCGTACGGTTCAACAAAATGGGAAGCGGAAAGGCGTGTCATTGGGGCTAACAATCAAATACTCCGGGATGGAAATATTATGAAGACATGCGCTCTGCGTCCACCTGCAATTTATGGAGAAGGTGACTGCACATGGGGTCAGAAATTTCGATTGTTGAAGAAAACGGGCATGGTTATTAAGATCGGGGAACCGTCGGGTAAAACGCAATGGGCTTATGCTGGAAACATTGCATGGGCGCACGTGCTTGCCCTACGAAGTCTACTGGAAACTGAAGAAAAGTCGGAAGAACATGAGCTTGCAGGTCAAGCTCTTTTCATTGGAGACAACTCCCTAATAGGAAGCGCTTACGAATTCATGCACCCTTTCGCATTGGAAATGGGGATTCAAATGCCATTCTTTGCCGCGCCATTTTGGCTAATGATCATTGTAGGATTGATAATTGATTTCCTTGCGTGGTTAGTGTCACCTTTTCACAGATTGCAATGGACACTAAATTCTGCAACTGTGAAATTTCTTTATACTACCGTGTATTTCAGCTGGGAAAAATCAGAAAATGTCTTAGGATATCGCCCTCTGTACACGTGTGAAACTGCCTTTAAAAAAAGTGTCATCTTTTATAAGAACTACATTCGAAAACTTTAATCATAACCAAAAGACATTTCTGTTATTCCGATATTACAAACATATGTTGTTTTATTCGGGGCGGCAGAACCAGTGAGATCATAGAATGAGTGCCCCTCCAAACATTTAAATGGTGCCCTCTTTAAAGAAAACGAGTGAATTTCTTTACACTTGATCTGCTCCTTAAAGAAAGCAACTAATAAGGCCCCATAAAAAATATCAGCTTATCACCCTATCCCAGTTGGAAAAGTCATGCGTTTTTTTTTTATATTCCCAAGCAAATTCATTACGGTGATTTGCAGCAGTCCGGATCAAGGTCAACCATATCAAGCGTAATAAATATTGAAAACTATCGGAAGGAATCTTTTGTATTTCGTTAGAAAGTAAAATAACGGAGGTACGGACGATGAATGACTGATCTAAGATAAAACTACAGTACATAAAAAATACAAAATAAACTATACAAATATCTGGGATTCTCTCAAAACTGATGCGCGCGAGTGTGACAAGCTAATAAATTTTGCACGTGGTCTAACCGCCTTAAAAGAGGAAATTGCAAAGTTTTTGCGGGGCGCTTCTCGCCAGTTATTACCCACATAATCAGATACGTGAACTTTTTGCGCTATCAATATGACAATGAAGCTTTCAAGTATGCACGGCGACCATTATTATTGTCCAAGTTGAAACAATCTCAATTTAACTGTTTTATGTGATAAGTTGGTGTATCTTGAGATTTGCCCATTGGCAAGTAGTTCTACCGACGCAAGGCCAACTCACAATATAATTTATAGGATATTCGTTGGGCATACGAAAGATCTATGGACAGGTACTGTAGCAATAAGGCGTGCTTAATCACTTAATTGGAAGAAAATGTGCTATATATCATGAAAATGACAAAAAGTTTCATCAAAATTTGTTAGAAATTGACCTTTTTACAGTATTTTGACTTTTGATGCCTTATTATAATAAATTGTGTCGAATTTATGTAAATGTTTTTGAAATCACAATAAGAAAACCCGGGAATTTTCTTATATTAACTTAAAGTTTGTCGATCCATAACCAACGTTATTCTATCATGTGCAGTTGAATATGATTAATATTGAATTTCCATAATACCCTCAATGCAAAATCTAGCAGGAGTTAACAATCTTATGATTTTCATTGACTTAAATTTGTGGTTGAAATTTAAAGAATTATGTATATTAAAGATTTTGAGTTGTCTTCTCTTTCTTACATCACAGTTATTGCATATATTGAAAAATCTTCAAATTTTGATCGGCCAGTCGGTTATTCGGCCCGCTCGTTGTTTAAGGTAGTTAGGAGTTACTGCACAAGTGTGCTGAAAAGCAATATATCAGTTTGCAGTGTGTTGTCATAATTGCAAATCCAGGACAATTTTTGATTATTGGAAACATGTTTTGTTTAAGTATTGAGATAAGGTATAACAAGCGCTTTTAAGTTACAGGAACATGCTTTGCCCATCTAATCATGTACTTTTGTACCTTTCACTCATACATAAATGGAAGAAAATAAATTTTATTTTATAGAAATACATAAAGAATTACCTTGGATTTACAATTATGACATCATGATTTTATACTGCAAGTTCACTTTTCAACACACTTGCGAAATCTTTAAAATGCAATAACTACTAAACGGAATAAGATGTCAACATGTTTTTACCCCACCAATTTGTTTCTTTAACAATCCTCTATGATATAGATGAACATGAAAATTCACAAGAATATTCCTTTAAGCACCTGAGAAAAATGAGATTAAGCAAGTTAATTTGCTCTTATACCACATTTATTGTATTCAACTTCGATTCCTAATGATGAACAAAGGATGAAAGTGATACCGGATACGATTTTACAATAACCAAGTTACACCTTGATGTATTTGACGATGTAGCTGCAATTTCATTCGGATTACCTTAGATACTTTAAATGGCCTTATAATTAGTTTAAGAAGGATTTTAGTAAAACACTGCCATGTCGAACTCGATGTCTCCAAGATGAACACCAACCTTCCTTTACTAACAATTGGGTTATCAGTCTATTATACGAGCTCTTATTATTTATTCAGCATAAG